>QODF01000198.1:33495-63131 GCA_024372805.1 Oostethus manadensis
TATATATATATATATATATATATATATATTTTTTTTTAAATAGTGTGACTAATTTCAGCTTCAAAGCAATCAGAACGCCCCGCCGGGAGCTTCCACCTGGGAATAATTGGGAGATCACGGAATTACAGCACATCCCCTCCAACACGGACGATTTCATCTCCTTTCCTTTATCGCTTGTGAGTGACCCGACCACCCGGACTGCTTCGGGACCCCCAGGTCCATTCTCTCCGGGAAGGATTTGCCGGAGATCTTCCTCGGATGAAAGATGGAGCTTTCCGAGACTTGATTCTGGGTTTTCGTGGGTTCGCCAAAACGGAATCGCCCGCACGATGGCCTCGTGTTTACCATGCAAATAATAAATATTCCTTCACGGAACTCCTCCCCATTCTTCTGTGTGATCTCCTAAGGGATTTCGTCCCAGAAATAATCCCAAAGCTAATATTGACACGTGCTAAAGATGTGCGCCTGCGGTGGTTACACGGAGGGGTCACGGAGGCGAGGCCAGACCGCGGCGGAACGCGGGCGCATCAAAGGCATCGACATGAAGCCTCGGTCTTGTCGCCGCGTCTCCCCCGCCTGGACTATTTCTAGCGAGATGGCAAACAGCAACGTCTGCGTTATTGTCTGAATGCTGAGAGACGAGCTTTGGCGCTCACGGGTAATTATCGACTCACCTTTGCTCCCTCACGACTCCACTGGAGCCTTCATAAAACTAATCCAAAATCAACGCTTTTTTGCCTTAATGAGGCATTTTCAGGCTTAAAAATGAAGTCAAATATAAACACTCCAAGGCTTTCAGAAGACGCATTCAACGATGGATGTAGTATCCTGCACTGGTCACTAGAGGTCAGCAAAGTTACCTTGGTGAGACCGCAGGTAGTACATGAAGTTTTGTTTGTGCACACCTGGAGGTAAGAAGGAGTGGAAGAAATGAGGACGTGAGCAAGTGTACCTGTAATCAAATATCACAACATGACTACTACCACATCACTACTATCAGGAGAACCAGAGTACAGAGGGGGAGGATCCACCTGCTGTGGCCCAGCTAGGTGCACTGTATTCGGGCACACGCTCCGAGCAGCTGCTGTGCTGCTATGGATGTGAGGAGAACCAGAACATAGAGGGGGAGAAGCCACCTGCTGTGGCCCAGCAAGGTACACTGTATTCGGGCACACGCTCCGAGCAGCTGCTGTGCTGCTATGGATGTGAGGAGAACCAGAACATAGAGGGGGAGAAGCCACCTGCTGTGGCCCAGCTAGGTGCACTGTATTCGGGCACACTCTCTGAGCAGCTGCTGTGACACCACGGAAGTCTCTGTTTCAAACGCAAGGTTTTTGTGTGATTGATGGTTTTTCCTTTTCCTTTGGTACATTTGGTACAACGTCCTTCCTCGGAAAGTGAATTTTTTCATCAATCGTCTGCCGATTACCGCATTAGCATTTTCCTAAATTATTGGTTATCAGAGCTAATTTTAATCTGATCAGATTTATTGGTATGATGTCATAATTCCCTCATATTGTGCACCCCTATTATGTCTTATTTTCTCTTAACATGTCCACTATTTTGAGTAACAGGAGTGTTAAGCTGACTATAGGGGTGTTACTTCATGTCTAAAGAGCTCTAATAATGTTTACAAGCCCCTTAGCGGCATGCCTCTGCTCGGGATGGACTTGGCCTGGCATGTCCTGCCCGGGCGCTGGTCCAATCCTCACATGGAGGTGATTTAGGGAGGCTCTGCCCCCCCACCCCATAGCCGCACGGAGGCGAGGAGGCACTCAGGGGACACGCTGCTGGCGTCTGATACGAAACCTCGGGCAGGCAGCTCTCAAAGAAGCTGGTGCCAGCGTGTCTTGCCCACTGCTGCCCACGGATGCTCTCTTCACCCTGCGTTCCCATCCCTCTGGGTTCACCTCCGAGGTGACTCTGTGTGTGTGTGTGTGTGTGTGTGTGTGTGGATTTCTGCCAAAAAAAAAATTCACAGATAAGAATCGTGGTGAATAATGTTGTTAAAAATACACTTTAGTAATTTTTAGAAAGTATGAAACTGATGCAGGCGTGTCCAAAGTGGGACCTGGCGGCCCGCAGAACATTCTAAAAATGGCATTTAATGAGAAATTTAAAAACATATTAAAAAATCAATGGCAAAATCTGCAATCATTTTACAAGAAAAAGTTGAAATAAAAATAGAAAAAGTAACTTTACAAGAATAAGGTTGTAATATTATGAGGAAAAATAATTTTAGTAGCATAAAGTTAATAATAATTAAAATTAAATAAAAATGTAAAGAAAAGAGAAGCAAACAAATTCATGAATAGAGATGTAATTTTTTGGAAAATTGGGTTGTGGAAAAACGTTTTAATATTACAAAAATAAAGTCAAAATATTATGGGAACAAAAGTTACCCGAAGAAAGTTGGAAAAAATTAAAAATGAAAAAAAGACGACAGATATGGGAAAACCAGCTCTAATTTTACAAGAATAAATATTTTAATGAGAAAAAGTCAACCAAAATATTGCGAGAAAAAATGTTATTTTATTTGCATATTTTTGAAATTTTAAAGAAAAGGTTTTTTTTATAGTCATAACAGTGAAAGTAAACAATATATATATATTATTTTTTTATTAAGGTGGGGCAAAATGATAATATTATGGGAATAAAGTCTGAATATTACGGGATCAAGTCAAAACTATGAGAAGAAAATTTACACAGAGGAAGTTGAAATAGTTAAAAAATGAATTCATTTTATGCAAATAAAGCCAAAATCACAAGAAGAAAATTGAAATACTTTATTGTAGAATACTTTAATATTCTACAAGGAAAATATTAAGAAAATAAACTCCTAATGTTATGAGGGGGAAAATGTAATTTTAGTTGTCCATAGTTTTAGTTAGACATAATAAAGTTGCCACTTTTGGGAAAATAGGTTATAATAACATCAAAATATTATGGGAATAAAATCCTAATACAACAAAAAAAAGGAAAACTTTGAAATATTCAGGAGAAAAAACAGAAAATGTGAAAGAAGGCAAAAGTCCATATGAATAAAAATATGGATCACCTCTTATATTTATCACTTTTTACTATTTAAAATGTTTGGACCCGCCTGGTGTGAACAAATCCAGTGAGTGGAATTATAAACTGGGCTCACGCAACACATCCCACACGCACGTTACCCCCCCCCCCTCCTCACCAGGACTTTGCGGGGGGTCTTTCCTGAATCCAAACATTTGGTGCTGCGAGTCCAAACGTCCTCCTTAGCGTTCCATCGTCTGCTGACGTTTGTCACGCACTCGTTTTGATGAACCGCCGGCGCCCGCTCGCCCGGGTTGCCTGTGACCGGACCGCCGCCACAATGGGCCCGGCGATGAACGCAGCATCAAAGCCGCCGGCGGTGATTGAATGATGGGACGGTCCGCCCCCCCCTGCATGAGGGTAGGCCTCCTGCTTCAAAGCGCCGACACGCAAACTCACCGGGCCTTACTTGAGCGGATTCTGCTGTTAAGCGGCGCTGGTGTCACCTCTCCTGAAATACTCCTCAGCGCTCTTTCTAAAGGGACGGATTGAGATATGGAAAAACTCGCACGGCGGCTCGGGGGAAGCGAGCCAGGACCTCCACCCCTGGGAGGGGAGCATTAAAAAAAAAGAGGATGGATGAAGATGGAGAGGGGGGTTCTCTTCAATCGGGGAAGCGGGGACGCTGACGGAAGGGAAGGGACTGTGAAGGATGGAGGGGGAATAGATACTTTTGAGGAGAGCATTCCAGCTGGTGTGGATCAACCAACCCCCCCTTCACCTCTCCACCCCGGAAACAAAACAAAAACCGCGTGGGCCTAAAAACAACAATACAGACAGGAACAGAGTATCACGTGTTATATATAGGCATGGATATCAAATGGAGTATCCATCGATATCGGTATCCCCCATAATGAAAACCAAAATAGCCAGCATCAGCCACCGATCAGCATCGCCCGACTTCCCTGGAAACTCACTAGATCAGAAAATCCCTTTCAATGCCGATCCCCAAAGCCAACCCTTGGTGGATATCGCAGCCCACTGTCATCATATCATTCGGTGCCGTGCAGTATCTTCACCTGACGGACATCTTTGGCACTTTCCCGCCCACAAAACGGCAGCCACCTGGCTAAGCTAATAACCCCCCAAATCATTGAAATTTCTTTCGTCTTCCAGTTTCCTCCACAGGATCCTCCAGTGCACAAATGAACATTCCAGCAGTTTTTCTACGGGTGTGTACATTTTGATGAGGTGTGTATTTTGGGGAAACGGTGATAGAAGCGGCGAGGGAATTCCGTGCCAGCGGTTGCTCTAAGACTGCAAAGCAAGCTCAGTCTTTAAATGTCCCAAAACAAAAGTGGGGAAATGAGTAGTGCTGTGTGTACATTTCATTCATCTTTCCTGGACGTCATTGGATAAATGCTGGGCTTTGTCCCGCCCATCAGATGCTATGCCTCTCTGGTGGTCTATGGGCCCGCATGGTCATTGGATGATCTGTCCGAGGCGGGATCCCGTTTCGATTGAGAACGAACTGAGCGCATCTTGAAGTATGAACATCCACCCGGAGCGTTCTTTGATTCCGCTGAGGATCTGGAGACTTTACCGATGCCCGGCGAGCCGGTCTTCGGTAAAACTCGACAAAAATAAATAAACACATTTATGACAAAAGGGAGCTCCCCCTCCTTGAGCGTTACAAAAGCCCAATCCTTAGAATAAAAGACAGAAGGGACGTTGTGTTTCGCCACCAAACGTCCCCCCCGGGGGGAAAGCACGAGTGTTCCGAGTGTCACAAGCCGTCCCATAATTTTCTCTCCGACCGGGACTCTTTTAAAAAGGTGCCACGCACGTGAGGGGGAACAAGTGGGCCTCTTTGTTCCCCCGACACATCCAGAGCTGTCCGTCACCGCGAGAGAGACGCATTAAGACGCTTTGAAAAGAGCGGCAGATAGCAGCGAGCGGCGGAGAAGATAAAGGGAGGATGAAAGGATGGGAAGCGGGAAGAGTCCAAACATGTCCGTTGAGGATTCAGGGGTCAGGAGTTTGGGCTTAAAGGTCTGACAGATGAGAGAGATGGATGCCGAATGACAAAACCTGAGCCCCCCCCGCCTCCAGAGACCCCCGTGGGAGCTGTCCCGTCCGGCTGCCTGGTGTGGTAAGGTGCCAGAAGAATTAGAGAAAGGCGGCGGTAAACGGAGACGGCTGACGCATATTTAGTTTCGTCCCGCCGTGAATTCCTGCGAGGCGACAGGCCGAGTGACTTACATCGCTTACGTGGCTTTCTTCTTCACTTACCTTTACCAGCAGGCCTCCCGGTCATGTGCGGCACCACCGTCCAGTCCCACGCCGATCCGTTTCAAATACTGTCCTCCCTTGTTTATAGCGGCCAACTGGTCCTACACCCGTCAGTGATAAATGAATTCCTGCCATTTTCAGCATAGAAAACCTGTTTATGACTTTCTAAAAACATTTTTCAACATTATTAGAGCCCTCTAGACATGAAATAACACCCCTATAGGCACCATTGCAATCCTATTATTCACTGTTTACACCGGATTGCACAAATATTATGCTACAAGCTTGCAAGCTAACCACTTAGCCTCAAATTTGTTTCTTCTAAGAAAGGGTTTCAAACAGGAGTGGGGAAGAAGGACAAAGTAAGAAGCCATAGATTTACCACTTCCACACAGAATGGGAGGAGAACCTTTGTTCACTCTGCATCCATGGACTGCAGGGTGAGGTCATGTAATAAGGATGGATGGCTCATCCATGCAGCAGTACTGCCGCCTAGTGGCCACATACACACAATACTACATATCACATTTTGTATATTGTGTATGTTTTAAATATTGGATTCTATAATTATGACAGATTTATTTTGTATTTATTGATTTGGAGTGTTGTTAAGTTTTGAATGAGCATACAGTGTTTTTCCAATGAAAATATAGAATTATTATAGAAATATGAGGTCAATAAGGAGACAAAATTACTGACCAAATAGTGAATCTCAAAATACATGTTCTGATTTTTAATATCGATTTATGACAAGGGTGTCCAAAATGCTGCCTGGGGGCCATTATTGGCCGGTGGCGGTTTTTTTATTGGCAAGCGTGGCACATTCTAAAAATATCATTCAGAAAAAAGTCATCATTTTTGACAATAAGGCAATATTATCAGGAAAAATCATTTTTGTAGCAAGTACTTGCAATATTAAAGAAATGCTTTTTTTTTAAGTTGAGACAAAGTAAACAAAACAACAACAAAAAGCAGAAAACAGAACAGCTGTTATTAAAATAAATATATAAATATATGTACTATTTAAAATAAACTATATTAAAATTGTCATTTATTTATATATTGTCAATATCCCATTTATATATAAATACGTGGATTAAATAAATATATATGTAGAATATGTAAAAAAAAATCAAATACAATTATTTTACAAGAATAAAGTCAACATTTTTAAAAAGTAAAAAAAATGTTATTTAAAAAATATCGTAATATTGTGAGAAACAGCAAAATCTAAAGTATTTTTGGAAAATTGGTTGGGAAAAAAGTTGTAATATTTTGGGAATAATGTTCAAAAAAGAAAATGGATTATTTGACAAAAAAGTTTGGAAAATGAAAAAATGTGGAGAAAAGTTTGCACTAATAATCCTTTACGTCACAAAGCTGACATGCACGGTTTTGTTACATATAACTTCTTAGCGTGTCTGGCTGCCTGATCTACGCTGTACTTCTTTCAATATTTCATATTAAGTACATGTTTTCAAGTTTTACACACACTTCCTGTTGTGGTCTGGTGCTGCAATGAGGAGATGAAAGAGTGTTTGTTGGAAGGCCAGCAAACGGGTCACGTTCACATCCCAGGCCCGCTTGCGGTTTCCTCCATTGATTGGGATGTTTATCACATTAGGGAGAGGTCAAGGGTGGGGGGGGGGGGTGCAGGAGGGGGTCACACCAGCGAGCGAGCGGCGGGCAGTCTGGCTTCTGACGCTGTCCAGAACCCGAGCACAGGCGAGGGGACCTGGGAGCGCTCGCCCCTCCATGAGGACGTTCACGATTGGCTGCATCATCAGGACGCTCACGTGTGCGGACAAGCGGCAAAGTTCGGGCCTTTTCTCTGTGATCTGCTCGGGCCTGGGGGCCTACACATCCACCGCCCATGAATGACAGGGCTGGCTCCCTCCCCGTTTGACCCCCTTGTTGGCCTAATTGTATGTAATGCCGGTGTCACGCCCCGCCCTCCCTCCACCCCCAAGGCCCTCTTGGCGGCTACAGAGGCCAATTATTCCCGTAATGTTGACACAGGCAAGCTGACAGCCTCCCTCCCGCATAACTCCTGTCCTCCCGTACACTCCCGGGTCTCCACTCCATGTCTTTGTGGACCACCTAGGCGTCGTCTTCTCTTCCCTCCCGCCGCATACCAGCCCGAGAGGCTCTGACGACGACGCCTCCAGGCTTGACCGAGGGGTCAGAAGTCGCCCCCGGGGAGGCAAAGTCCACCCGTAACGGCGGTGGATATCACTGGCGCCGCACGTACGACGCGGCGTGAATTCGAATCGCTCATTCTAACTGAGTTTGGCTCAGAGCGGCGGAATCTGAATAAAGTTAGAAAGTTAGAAATAAAGGCTCGGATTTTTCTTCTTGCCAAGCCCAAAAGTGAGCGGTATCGTTCTGATTGCGGTTTTTATGTTGAGTTACTTCGCAGGATCACAGACAAAAGTTCTGCTCTTGAACTTAGGAGAGGTCCTTGTGCTAAGTTGTAAAAGCACGTAATAGCGCGCCCCGCTGGACTGGAGGAAGAACAATCAATGGTTTTCTCCATGACAGGGATGCTTTTGGTCCAGCACCACACATGAAGTCAGCGCCACGATGTGACAAGTCCCACCAGGTGTGTGGGACAAATGCGGCCCAGACCTGCCTGTTTGACCGTATGGATAAGCTGGACCCGAGGCCCTCACAGGACCCTATAGGGGGGTGCCCGGACCGCTCGACTCCACCCCAGAGACGACGTAGCGACCGGTGGTTGTCGGTCCAGGTTGGGACTGGTCTCCAGTGTGACGAATGGGACACCCGAGCCAAACTGTAACGCCAGCAGCGTGGTGGGTCCCCCTCATCCTCCCCCCCCCCCACCAGCATCAGGTTTCAGATTCTTGGGCAGGGGGGTGTGATGGTGGGGCTCTGAAAGGCTGAGGTGTCTGGTTTGCTTTAACAACCAAGTTCATTCAAATAAAATGGAATATATTATATTTAATACTGAATAGAAAATAATAATACAGTATAATCATCAGGTAACCTGAGAAAGATAACAGTAAGTCTTATGATTTACTATTTATAAATATTATATAATATAATATTAAATGTATATTACAATTATATTATTTCAATGTTATATATTTTTTAATAAATTATATCATTCAAATTAAAATGGGATATTATTTATTATATATAGTACAAAATATAAATTAATAAAAGAGTATAATGATCAGGTAACCTGAGAAAGTATATTTTATACATACTTTAAAAACAAATATATCATTTAAGTTATTGTAGTGAGCCCAGATGCTAAAATTAAATTCATAAATTTGAAGTTTTTTGGGGGATTTTTTTACATAACCCCTTGTAAAATATGTTTGGAATCTTTACAGCAATTTGGTGTGTAAAAGTGTTCTTGTTTTTAGGTATATTTTTCAAGGAACCATCTTGACAAGGCGGATCCTCAGAAACAAGCGATGAGCTCCAGGAAAGCGAAAGAAGGAAAGAAGGAAGGAAGGAAGATGGCAATTTCGGGAAGCAGCGTGATTGTCAAAGAGACGCTCTCTCGCGATCCGGTGCAGCCCGTGGTAGAAAGTGAAGCGGACGGACCACAAACACAGCTCTAAGTTTGACTTTGACAGTTAAAGTTGGTCTTCTTTGTGGTTTGCCGGGGAGGGGGGGCAGAACTCGACGCTTGGCGATAGAAACTTGACTGAACATCTAATACCTTGCAGATGGCCTGAGGTGGAACATGCGCCGCTTTCCTTCCTCTTTGCTTTTATTTCTGGTGCCCCCGAGCGCCCCCGGGGGCTAAAGAGCCTTTTCTGTCTTCCAGGCGTGTGACCACCACTCCTCCCATCATCTTTGCCGACGTCCACCGCATCCATATTTAGGTGAGAGGAAAATTACGCGGGCCGATATTTCAGTGAGCGCTGTGTCAATACGGCCGAGCTCCCCCTTGCACTTGTTTCTCTCCTTCATCGCACGTCTAAACAAGCTGGTGGGAAAGGAGGAAGCGGGGGCAAAGGGTTGGGAAGGTGCGGAGGCAAGGAAGGAGGAGTGACAGGGTCGGGGCGGTTGTGGCGGGGGTCGGGGGTGCGTGCGGGGTTGCCAAAATAAATGCATGAATGCCGTCTTTGACTGATGGCCATCTTTGAAGTGAGCTATAATTGCAGGCCTCTTGTCCGGCCGTGGAGCCTGCGGCAAGCCAGAGCCTCGCCACGCTGACACGTCTGGCTCGGACCGGGAGGAAACGTCACGGCTGCACAATAAACAAAAGCCGAGAGGCCCGCGCCGGTGCCGCGTCATGTTTTGGAAGCGGCAGAGCGCGCGCAAAAAGAACATTGTTGCATTTGCGTTGCAGAACTATTTACTTCTTTACTTTTGTGCCCTCCCAGAGTTCTCAACCCATTCAAACCGATCCGACGTCAAAATGTTCCAAAAATTCCCACATTGGCAGTAATTTCAGGTTTTCCTTTGAAAATGAGCAATAAATTTGGCACCCCCTGCTGGCGGAAAATCATTTTACATTTTCCGTGACTAACATTCCCGTGGTTGTGCATTTTGGCACGGATCAGTCCATAGATCTCCCAACCCGACTGCTGCTGGTTCAATCCCCAGCCCTTTTACCTTCCAGCATATCAAATTCCGACGTTTTTTTGTCAGCTAACTACATTCCTCAACCGCTGGCAGGTAACTAAGCTAAGATGTACAAAGAATATATGAACAATATATGAATATCGTCAAAGCCCCTACTACAGTAGCTTTAGCATTAAAGAAATGTTAACAAAAATGGCTAACCCGCAAGCATTTAGCATTATTATCTAACAAGCTAAGGAGAGGTTTGGAATGATGCAAAAGGTTGAATTTGTTTCTTCAAAATTGTACTACAAGATGTGGAACAACAATAAAAACAGCAACAATTTCCATGAACATGTCAAACACACAAAAGCCTTTCCTGCTTTACCTCAGCAGTGTTAGCATTAGCAGCTAACTAAGTTAGAATGTTAAAAAACAAGAACATTCTCCTGTATTGTGTCGTCTCCAACCTGACTGTTGCTGATTCAATCCCCAGCTTTCGTGTAATTGTTAATAATCATTATTCATTCTTGCATTCCAACGTATCAAATTCCGACATTGTTTGTCGCTAACTACATTTCTCAACCACTAGAAACATGTAGGCTATGTATGCAAACCATCTATCAGGACTTTCCTAAAAATTCCCATAATTCAGTCATTTCTGTAGCACTTTTTCTGAATGAAAATGGGCAATATATTTACTGCCCCTACGGGTAGAAAATCATTTTCTATTTTCTATGACAGTATGACATGGTTTAGGTCATAATTTGGTCATTTTCCAATACAATGCTTGCTGGTTCGATCCTCAGCCCTCGTGTCGTCGGTCGACATATTTCTACATTTCAATCATCATTCTTCATGTTTCCATTAAATTCTGATGTTTTCTGCCGACTAACTTCTTCAAACATACAGGTTATATATGCATGCTGTCTATCACATTTTCATAATTTCCCGTTTTGTATGACATACGGTATTTCCCATTGGAAATGCCTTTCACTGCCACTCCCTATTGGTAGACATGAAGTTTCAACGTGGTGGTTATTGCTTTATTACCATAATATTTTGACGTTACTCCCAGAATACTGGAACTTTTTCTCATATTATGGCTTTCACATTTTTTTAAAAATATTTAAGCTCTACCTCACTAAAAACTTTGGTTTTCCTCAAAACACTACAAGTTTATTTTTGTAAAATTGCTACTTTTTTAGTTTGAATTTAACTCTTCTGTTAATATTGTGACATTGTAGTAAAATAATTTTTTTTTTTTTTTTTTTTACATTTTCTTACTTTTAACTTTTTTTGAAAACTTTATTTTCAAAAAAATCACAAATGTCTGTGTTGTTTTGTTATATTATTTTATGTTTTGTTTATTATTCAACATTATGCTACTAAAATTGTTATTTTTTCTTGTTATTCTTGAAAAAAGACCTTTTTTTATTGTTAGATTCCAACTTTTCCTGTCAATATTTTGACTTTATTCTTGCCATTTCTGCTGTTTTTTAATTTTTTTTTAAATTTTCTTGTTCTTTTAGAATGTGCTGCGGGCCAACAAGACAGCAGCAGCCGCCGGACTGCACTTCGGACACCCCTTCTCTTGCTTGAATGATGAAGGCCTGCGTTGCAAAGTAAAAGAGGATCCTCTCAAAGCCCAATTGACAGTCTATTCCTTTTTTGGAACACACACATCCGTGTCCACCTGCCGCTATCTCACAGAGCTGCAAATGTTTGTGTGTCGCAACAGAGGCGTGTTCGGGTACATACGCGGTCAACCGAGGTTCCGAGACATGAGAGTCGGACGTGCGAGGCGGAGGAGCGGAAAAGTCTTTCTGACCGCAAGAGAAGTTTTTCCAGCGGAGGGGTTCGGCGGGCTGTGATTAATACACGGCCCCTTGATTTCCTAGCTCGAAAATAAACCACACAAGCCCATGAACATTATTAGAGTCAACTCCCAGAAGAATATTGTACACAATGCACCTTTCAGATGCTCTTTTTAAGCCCCCCCCTTTTTAATGTTCCACTGCAGTGAAAAAGTGAGGGGGGAGCCAGCTTTGCCATACAATCCCCCTCGCTGTACACGTCTGTAACTTTGCACAGACGGAAAAGTCCACGGCACGGGGATCACACAAGGGTCCCGGTCCTTTTTCCTTGCATTGATGGGAAAATAAGAGGGGCTAATCGCCTCCAAGCGGCGTATTTGATGTTTTTTTTCCCCGCCGGGATTGAGGCATTGTGCCAACCCGACATTCCGACACATGCGGATGATCTTTCCGCCTTCAAAGAAATCTGTTCTCCATTTCTCTATCAAACCTTCAGGGCGACCGTCACTGATTGCTGCGTTCAATCCGCATTACTGCAGCACTTTGTGCAACAAACACACAAAAGCCACAAATTACTAAGCTAAAATCAACTTTTTTCCAAAAATCATTTGTCATTGTCTTTGTTGCCACAATATTACAACTTTTTATATATTTTCAATATTCTCTCTCTCTTAAATTGTAATTTAGTTTTGTCTTTTTGTAACATTTGCACTTTTTTCCCATAATATATACATTTTCCACAACCACATTTCCAAAAAATTACACATTTATTTTCTTCTGTTTGTTTCTCATATTACAATTTTAAAATGTATTTTTTCTTACAATTTCCATCAATATCCTGAACACACAAATAATTTCCATAATTTCCCCAAAGACAGTATGTTTAGCAATAGCAAATGTTAAATGTGTTTTTTATAGTTATTCTGAAAATGTTCACTAATTGTTCATTAATATATGAAAAAAATATATATAACGTAATAATTTGTCCCAGCTACAGCATTAGCTGATAACTAATAAGGATAAAAGACGGACAGCTAGATATAAACATAGATACATATCACTATAGAAAGCTAACACAGCTACCGTTAGCATTAGCTAGACAGACAGTTACATAGATACATAAACATATTAAATAAGGTTAACTAGCTAGCAATGTCTTTCATTTACTTCACTATAGCAAGCTAACTCAGCTAGCTGTAGCATTAGCTAGACAGACAGTTACATAGATACATAAACATATTAAATAAGGTTAACTAGCTAGCAATGTTTTTCATTTAGCTAATTATAGCAAGCTCACTCTGCTAGCATTAGCATTAGCAAGGCAGATAGCTAAATTGACAAACACAAATAGTTGGTGGCAAATGTTTGGATGTCAGTTAAAAAAGATTGCAATCCTTCAAACTAAATTTGAATTTAGTTCAAAGGTGCATTTGTTTTGGTGTGCACCCACCTCCAGGCTGACGGGACTACCGGTGAAGTTGGAAACGAGCCGAAGGCTAAACTCACCTCCAACCCTCTTTTTCTCAACAGTACACACACCTGGGCCTCCTCGAGCCTCTTTTTTGGCCGCCGCACTCTCGAGCCCGCCGTTTGATCTGGCAGAATCAGAGCTTTTCTCCACATTCACACCTGCACTAATGGTTAATGCCCACATGCACTCACGTCCGTGAATACGTTCACGCGTCCACATTGCGGGCTCGCTGCCAGAGCAGCTGGCATCTCCAGGCTTTCCGCCGTAAATTCCCTTTGAGGGCCGGCATTTTGACACCTTCACAGGGAAAATGGCTTGGTGGGGTGCCGGGGAGGATCGGTGTTTTCTGCTAATGGCATCCATGCTTGCTGTAGATGGCGGGGGCGTGCGGGAAGGCAAGGCAGGTGAGCCAGAAAAAAACATTCATTCATTCATTTTCTATGTCGCTTATCCTCATTAGGGTGGCAGGGATGCTGGAGCCTATCCCAGCTGACTTTGGGCGAGAGGCGGGGTACACCCTGGACTGGTCGCCAGTCAATCGCAGGGCACATATAGACAACCAGTCACACTCTAATGGACAATTTAGAGCGGCCAATGAGCTGGACGGTGCAAGTCACTACCGTCCTTCTATAGAGTGGAAAGGCAAAATTATTATCATGTCAATAAAATCAAAACGGGTAAGTACAATATGTATGAATGAAAGACTTGTTTTTATTATGCTCGTTTACGTCTTTTAATGTATTTAATATTTTATTGTACTTTACCTAACAGTCAAACGTTTAGAAGCAGTGTGTATACATAATTTTATTATTCATTTTTAAAAGTATTATTATATGTTACAATGCGATACTGTTTGTAATTTTACACTCAAAATATTAAGAGAAAAAAGTTGCACTCTAACGAGAAAAAGTTGTAATTTTTACAAGAAGAACGTCATAAAATTACAAAGATAACATTTTAGTAGCATAAAGTTAAAACGCTGAAGAAAAAGTTTTTTTTTTTTTAAGTGGTAAAATTATGACAAACCAAAAAAAAAACAATCTTATTTTTTGGGGGGAAAGTTAGAAGCTTACAAGAATAAAGTCAAAATATAATAGATAATAATGTTACAAAAAGAAAACTGACAAGAGAAAAGTTGAAATTGTTGGAAAATTAATTTTAAATAATTTAATTTAATTTCAATTGACCAAAATAAAATAAAAATATTAAGAAATATTAAGAAAAAATTCAGACACAAATAAAATAAAAAACACAAATACAGTTGCAATTTTATGACAATAAACTTGTAATATTATGAGGAAAAATTATGTCATTGTAGTAGCATAACATTGAAATATTAAAGATAATATGTACATTATAAGTACTGTAATATTATTAGAAACAAACAAGTAATTTGTCGTTTTTAGAAAATTAGGATGGGGCAAAAATTATAACGTAATTGGAATAAAATCCTAATACTAAGAAAATAACATTATAGATTATTTAATAAGAAAGCTGAAATATTTGGAAAATTCTTTTAAAACATGGGGGAAAAAATAGCAAAAAGTGAAATTGATATTAATAATTGGTTGAGATGGAGTTTTCAAAAATATTGTATAAAACTTCTTGTGTTGCTTACATACAGTAATATTAAAGTTTTTCATTTTTCACCCTTGCTTGCTCTGTTAACGTTTCATTATTTTTAAAAATCTTTTTTAGGTGAATTTTTATGTACATACAGGGTATGGAAAAGTCATCTTTGACAACAGAAGGTCAGCCATCATCCAACATTTTCCAAAACATGCCAAGAGGCAAAGGCTTGAGCTGAGCACAGAGGAGTGGTACCGACACCTGCACCCACAGCAAAGTTCTGCTCACTCATTTCATCACCATTCATTGAAAGCGCTCTGCTGGCATAAAGTCATGGTGAAAAGCAGAACAAAGACTTTGTGAAGGCCCCCATCCCCCCCCATTCCTGCGTTTATCACACACTCACCTTCCCGCTTCCCACCAGCCGGCTCAGATGGGCCGGGTTGAAATTACAGTGGCGCGGGCTCCAGATCTCTCCCCAATTCTCCACACATGCCAGACAGCAGGGAGGAAAGAATAACAGGCTTTTACGGCCTCGGGCCCGGCGGCACCGACAGAGAATCATCACAGCCCATTCAGCCGTGGAGGGAAGAGAGGAACACAAACACAACTGATATGCCAATAAGCCTGAAGGCTTGCAAAGAGAAGGAAATGTGGGCACAAAGAGATGATGATGTTGATTAGTAGGCTACTTCCAGCTTACAGAAGACAGCGAAAGACGACTGAAAGTGAAAACAATCATATTTGTACCATATCGGTTTGTCTGGATTATGGTGGATGATGTAAGACGAAAGGGGAGTACCATTTCTGATTGTGAGACAGGGGATGCGCCATCATGACTAAAACAACAAAACCAGAAAGTGAAAACAATCACGGACAATCATATTTGAGTTTGTCTGTATGTTGTTCAGCTGGCATGCTGCTCCCTGGTTTACGGAGGACCGTGTACGACAACAGGGCCACACCATATTCGATTGCAAGACTGGGGAAGCTCCATTATGATTAAAACAAGAAAAACAGAAAGTGAAAACAATATAGAAAGCCATATTTGTGTTTGTCTTTTTGTTTTAGCAAGCTACTATCTGGTTTACAGAGGACAATGTAAAACAACGGCGGCGTAACATTTTTTGATTGATTGACTAGACTAGGGAAGCTCCATCATGACTAAATCATCCAAAACAGAAAGTGAAAACAATCACAGACAGCCATATTTGTGTTTGTTGGTCAGTTAGCAGGCTACTTTCTGGTTTATGAAGGAAGATGTAAGATGACCGAGCCGTAGCATTTCTGATTGCGAGACGGGAGCGGCTCCATCATGGCTAAAACAAGAAAAACAGAAAGTGAAAACAATATAGAAAGCCATATTTGTGTTTGTTGGTCAGTTAGCAGGCTACTTTCTGGTTTATGAAGGAAGATGTAAGATGACCGAGCCGTAGCATTTCTGATTGCGAGACGGGAGCGGCTCCATCATGGCTAAAACAACAAAAATAGAAAGTGAAAACAATCACAGACAGCCATATTTGTGTTTGTTGGTCAGTTAGCAGGCTACTTTCTGGTTTATGAAGGAAGATGTAAGATGACCGCGCCGTAGCATTTCTGATTGTGTGACGGGAGCGGCTTCATCATGGCTAAAACAACAAAAATAGAAAGTGAAAACAATCACAGACAGCCATATTTGTGTTTGTTGGTCAGTTAGCAGGCTACTTCCTTGTTTACAGAGAATGATGCAAGAGGGCAGGTCATACAATTTTTTTAATTCCGAGACGGGGAGTTCCGTCATAACTCAAAGGAGAAGACGAGTAACCAAAAATCCTCGACTGAGGTTGAAAGTTTGGACCTGACCAATAAACGCCACTCAAATCACAACCTGTCTTGCTTGGCGGAGGTAGAAAGACGAAGAAAACGATGACATAGGATGGTTCTGGGTCGTATCCCGAGCCAAGGGAAAGCACACACGCGGATCCAACACACCCAGCGTGTCTCGCTTTCATCTTCAAGATGCACATGAAAATAATTCAAGTAATAAATATGCAGAGGGGCGCTTCCCCTGAGTGGTCCTCAGCGTGCAGACAACGTGTGGACAGATGAAGACCCGATTGTGCTCATGTCATACCTGGATCCCAAGCCAATGCCGACAAGATGAAAGAGACTAGAAAATGCTTTTGAGGACTCCCAAACTTCCATAAGTGCAAGACGTCTTTACATCACGTAAGATCAGCCACAGAGTGGAGAGGTGCTTCAAGGCGGTGGCGTGAGTGCGCACTTGTGTTTTGCTGATGTTATCGCCTGGCCTGTAAACAATTCTTAGCTGCGAGTGCTGAGTGACATGATCGCTGTAACAAACGTACAAACAAACCCGAGATTCTCCTCTTTTGTGTCGCCCAGCAACAGATTTGTTGTTGTTGCTGATAGTTTTCACCCCGAGTCATTTCATCCTTGGACATCCTCTGACGAGTCCCGCCCTCGGTTTATTGTTTGCTTGTCGAGCCCGTTCTCCGCTGTGATCCGATGTTATCGGATCCTATCGCATTCCCTCTTCTCCTTCTTGTCTTTCTCCCGTTTAGCTTGTCTCTCTGTGGCGGTCACAGCTGGCTGACGCTCCATCACACGCACCGCAGGGCGACATGACCCGGGCGGTGCTGTAGTCAACTCACAAAGCGGTACAAATAGCTGGTACAGCTACGTGGATCTTCTTCATTTCCTTTGGGCTTATTCCTTCAGGGCTCGCCTCAGCGAATCCACTGCATCCATCTTACCCTGTCTTCTGCATCTTCTTCTCTCATACCAACTACCTTCATGTCCTCTTTCACTACATCCATAAACCTCCTCTTTGGTCTTCCTCTAGGCCTCCTGCCTGGCAGTTCAAAACTTCAAAAATTGGTAGCATCCTTCTACCAATATATTCACTATCTCCCCTCTGGACATGTCCCAACCATCTCAATCTGGCCTCTCTGACTTTATCTCCAAAACCTCTAACATGTGCTGTCATGTGATGGACTCATTCCTGATCCTGTCCATCCTGGTCACACCCAAAGAGAACCTCAGCATCTTCATCTCTGCTTCCTCCAGCTCTGCCTCCTGTCTTTTCATCAGCAGCACTTTCTCTGCCCCGTTGGAATGCTGGGCTGGCTGGACCAGAAGGGTTACGTTGGTGCCGTGACTTGAATGAGAGTGAGCTTCAGGTGGGTGAGCGTAACAGATGCCAGCCTGTGCAGCGGTGCTCACTCCCTGACTGACACCTTAAGGGTTATACTCAGTAGCGGGTCTACACTGGATTATTCCTCAGGCAAGACCACTTCCGAGCGCCCCCCCAGTAGATCTTTTTCTTTTTTTTTTCAGTGCTCGTGCGCCCCCCCCATGTGACACGAATAAATGCCGCCCCAGTTTGCCCGTGCCTAAAACCGCCTCTGGTTATACTGGACATGGAGTTGACAGTCTGGGCTTTTAGCTTGATGGCTAGTACTCGCAACTACAATTCCAATTCCAGCCCAGTTGGAACGTTGGGCTGGCTAGACCGGACGGGTTATGTTGGTGCCGTGACCTGAATGAGTGTGAGGTTCAGGTGGGTGTTGATTTGTCCTATTTGAACAAAATACCAAATCTTCGATTGCTGCCCATGTTTTCACCAAACATCCAAATGAGAAATGCGGTTCTGTCTCTAATTTTGGAAATATATTGGATGTACCCCATTGGGTAGAATAACGGGTCACACATACTGAAAGACTGGTGGTCCGTTCTACCAGAAATAATTGGGTTCATTCGTGAAGAAGACTTTTCTAGGGCATTTGAAGGAGGTCGATTTGAGAACAGCCATGAAAGGAAAATCAGACGTATGCGCCAAGAAATAGCGGTTTCTCCTTCTTCATACGAAACCGTCCTTACGTGAAGGGCTTGCAAAGTATTATATAAAGGCAGCCCGTTGGAGAGAACTCTCAATTCCCACTGCCGAATTCCTCAGGATTAGGTCTTAGTCGTCCCCATGCAGACGTGATTTTGTTTTCTTTTTCCGTCTGAATAGAAATGGAAGTGAAAACGGTCAAAGCCTTCGTCTTTGTCTGCAGCACATCCTCTCACAGCCGGGCTGCAACCAAGAAGGGAATGCAACGGCGGAGTCTCAGCCAAAACCATACCGCAAAGTTTGGTGGTGCGAGCTTGTGTGTGTTTTGGAGCGCATCGGCTTCTAAAAGCCACGTGTTTAATGTAATATGAGTGCGACCGTCACGAGTGTTTTGTATTCATCGCCAGCGTTAAAACGGGTTCGGTTCTCGCTTCTTTTCGAATGACACCTTTCTTCTATTAGTTTAGCCCGGTGCAATGTTTATGTCTGTCAGCATAAGGCTCAAGCAACGACACGTCTGCACCAGTCTGCCATCTGAAATCAATCAGCCATTCAAACACAATTAATATCTGCAGCCTATTTATCAAACGCTCATCGGTTCTGTCTCTGTGCACTTGCAAGGGACTAACATCTCGGAGCATGTTTCCTGCAAAGATACGACATTCCTCTGCGTCTGCAGAAGTTCAGCATGGTCCTTGTCAGGATCCAAAGCCCTTTCCTTCCTTTCAAAATGGAGGGAACGGAATTGAACAGCATCATAATTCCTTCATCACGCACTTTGTCAGTCTCTCACGCTCAGTGTCACTTTCATCCTGAGGCCAATGAGCCCTCAAGCTTATGCTTCCCATTTCATCACACAGTAGTCCAGCCTTTCAAAACCCGTCAGTGATAGTCGATTTTTTGCCTCCGCTCTGCACTGTCAAGATCTTCAGACACAGTTAACAGGAACCCAGGTCCCTTGAATGTGAGGCAGACACGCTAACCACTTTTCCACCGTGCTGCCCAATTTTAGGATGTTGGTTGGATTTCACGGAGAGAATGAACACCCATCCAAGAGCTTGACCTTTTACAAACTGTTTCTGTCAACTGTTTCCCATCTGGTGTGTCAGGTTGAAAAGCGATTCAACGGAAGGTGCAACAGGAGGAGGATGAAAACTGGAGAAAACATCACAATGTGTTTTTTTTGACTAGCGATGTCTCAATAAGCATAACACGTGGAAATAAATGGAGAAGCAGCCAGACAACATGGAACAAGAGGGAGTAGGGGGCGGGCTCGTGTGATGTGACTGTTAAAATGATAAAGGATGTCGGTGTGAGAGGAAGCGGGGGAGCTTCTACGGTCGTTCTGCTTGTGGTAATGTTATACCACCTCTGTGTTTTGACGTTTGAAGACTAATGGAAGCGCTCCAAGGCCAAACACTTATTAGG
Source organism: Oostethus manadensis (assembly GCA_024372805.1). Taxonomy (NCBI): domain Eukaryota; kingdom Metazoa; phylum Chordata; class Actinopteri; order Syngnathiformes; family Syngnathidae; genus Oostethus; species Oostethus manadensis. Next base: position 53,468 of record QODF01000198.1, read on the forward strand.
CCTCTTTGTGAGACTTAAATAAGAGGGCACAAAAGCATCACTTTCCCATGATGGCCCCCCCACACACAACTCAGCCGGCATCGCCTTTTGTATCTCCATCAGGAATACGTTCACTGTTGCATGCTGTGGGAGTAGATGTGAGGATACATGTTTGGGTAGATGACAAGCAGACACAAGTTGTTTTGTTGAGGAAATGCTGTCTGCATAATTTGGATGGGGGCAGGTGGGTTGGAACAAGAGGCGAGGGAGGGGGCTGTGGAATGTAGCAAAAAAAACAGCAAAACATGCAACATTTGCAGAGTCGACTGTGTGTGACCTCGAGCAACCTCAGACAGTCGATGTAAAATTTGAAGTTGAACAAAAACCCCCCTACTATGTCTGGCAGTATTTGTCTGCCCTTTTGTGTTTCTGACCAACATTAGTGAAGACTCTGTGGTTTTCAACCTGGGGGGCGCGTCCCCTAGGGGGGGGCCCGGCGTCATGGCAGGGGGATACGCAGGGTTTGGGTTTCTTCATACAGAATTCCAGTTCTTCCCGCCCACAGAAGCGTCAAAGAGACCTCCATAACAAAACCAACCAGCAAATGTGAAGCATGTTGCCAAACAAGGTTTGCAAACGTGAGCACGTTGATGACCACATCCCTGCTCGCCCCCAGCCGAAGGACGGGTTAAGACGTCGCCAGGAGGCCCGGCGTCGAGACTCAGCTGTAGCATAATTTAGTGTCCCTTGATTTGTCCCTTTTGCCACACACAAAGATGTGCGCTCTTCCAAAAACCGCCAGCGACGCCCTGACACTTTTCCACAAGCTAGGTAGCTCTAATCTCTCTTGTCAAGTGTGATATCGCTCATCCGGAGCTGATACTGTCATCGTTCAGGTACAGCTGCACAAGTCTTGCTGTGGTTGTGGAGATAAAGCGGGTGGTATCGTGTTTGTGTCGTCTGTGGGATAGGTGATAGAGTGCAAGTTCACGGCTGGCTTGTCTTGTTATTCCATTCGGGGGTCGCGTTACAGCGACCGTTACATTCGGGTACGAACTCCCTTGCATGTGACGTCTTGTGAGATTTCCATTTGAATTCCCAATTCTAACACCTTGGCCGCTCCCCCGGCTCTTGTCAGCAACGTAATCTATAAAATCCAGACTACAAAGGTCTATCCTCAGCTCTGCCGCTCAATTAACCCCCACACTTTCCAGTCTTTTTCCCTCTCTTTCCGTGTGACCTCCTCACCCTTCCCTCTGTTTTTATATCCCTGCCGCCCCCTTCTCCCGCCCTTGCAAACACAGGAAACCTGTGCTAGAAAAGCCAGCTTGTGTGTCACTCCACTTTAAAGTGAGAGTATCAAGCAGGAAAATAAATAGGGGAGAGAGAAAGTAGCAGCAGAACAAAGTGCAACAGAACCGGTGTGGCTGCAGCGCCAGCTTTCTGGCTGACGTCCATGTTGATACAACGGCTTAGGCCGAGACGCTTCGGATGCTAGCGTTTCGAGAGAGCCGCCTGTGATGCTATCACAAGCCATCGGGGTGTTATTGGACTTCTCGCCTTGTGTGATTGTTGCTTTGATTGTGCTGCGCAGGGTGCAGGGCAGTCCTCCTGAATTTCCTATCTCTCACCGGGGAAATCCGAAAGGATTAGCGTGTGCCCACCCACTTGCCCGCTCTGCAATCCTTAGCTCTTCTCGGTGTTTCTGGCCTAACGTGCTTGTGCACACCCAACGCTGATCTGACTGAGTAATCCTCCAGAGCTGACAGAATCTTTTAACTGTGCATCGTTCCCTACCTGAAAGGAAACCACCTGATCTTGTGAAGCTTATGCAGCCATTTTTGGGTCAGGGGTGAGATCCTTCCCCAAAGGATCGGCTGGGCTCTCCCTTAGAGATAAGGTGAGGAGCACCGCCATCCGGGAGAAACTCGGAGTAGAAACGCAGCTCCTCCGCATTGAGAGGAGCCAGATGAGGTTGCTCAGGCATCTGGTTCAGGGCATGTGAAACCGGTAGGAGGCCTCAGGGGAAAAATCCAGGACTCATTGGAAAGACTATGTCTCCCAGCTGGCCTGGGGATGCACCGGGATCCGGCGGGAGGAGCTGGACCAAGTCCCCGGACAGAGCGAAGTCTGGGCTTCCCTGCTTAGGCTGCTCCCCCCACGACGAAGGTCAGTGTTCATAACTCCACCATTAAAAAGACACAGGACAAAAACAGCCTGCATGGCAGAGTTTATGACTGGACACGAAGACCATTAAGGCTCGTCTCAATTTTGCCAGAAAACATCTTGATGATGCCCAAGACTTTGAAGAAAATACTCCGCAATCTGACGAGACAAAAGCTGAACTTAATGGAAGGTGTGTGTCCCATTACATCTGCCGTAACAAGACTTGCTGTGATAAATGGAACCATGGATTCCGCTGTCTACCAAAACATCCTGAAGGAAAATATCCGTCGATGACCTCAAGATGAAACTAACTTGGGTTCTGCAGCAGGACAATGACCCAAAACAACACCAGCAACTCCAACTCTGAATGGCTGAAGAAAGACCAAAGGAAGACTTTGGAGTGACCGAGTCAAAGTCCTGACGGGAATTCTATTGAGATGCTGTGGCGTGGCGTTCATGCTGGAAAAGCCTCCAATGTGGCAGAATGACAGCAATTCTGCAAAATTCCTCTGCAGTGCTGCAAGAGATGCTTGATTGCAGTTGTTGCTGCAAAGGGTTGCCCAACCACTCTTTGGCTTTAGGCTAAAATCACTTTTTGACACAGGGCCGTGTATCTTTGCATTTTTTCTTCCTTAATAATAAAAAGTTTCATTTCCTTTTTACCAAGGGGTGACCAGAAAGCCTCTAAAAGCACGATGATGTTGTTCCAAAGCTATGCTAAGTGTTGTATTATGGGATACAGCTTGTCAAGTGTTGGGAGTTCACTCTTCAAGATCTCCATCACCGCTTTGATCATCGCATCAAAGACACGTCCCTGTCACGGCAACAGGACAGCCCGTACTCTCTTGTACACTTCAACTGGACAGAAAAAACGACACATTCATCCATTTGTCGTTGCTTTTCCAACTCTTTGTTCCCGACGGCTGCGGAGTGGCCTGCATATTAAACAGTCCATTCCAGAGGACAGATGCGTTTAGGTGGTTGTGCCGCCGGGGGAGGCGAGGTTAGACATTCCTATAAAGTTGCTGTAGGGACAGGCGAGGCTGTGTTCCACATGTTGACAGTTTTACGCCTGCAGTCCTGTACTTGGACAAACAGCCTTGGATAGACCTAGTAAGCTTCACGCCGCTCGACACAGGGGAAGGAGTTCTGATGAGAATTTGAGTGCATTTCGCACACTTCTGTTTGAGTAGTATCAAATGTCTCATGGCCCTTCCTCAACAGGTGCTCCGTGCCGAATCGCAAAAAGGCCCTCCGTCAGCAGCAGCTCGCACGGTCACGCCGGTTGTGTTGGGCGACCTGTGAACCTGGCCGCTAAAAACATCTTTCCTCAGCCCCCCCCGCCTCGCCGCTCTTAATAACCGAGGAGGAAGCGTCGCCGCTTTGGGGGTTCATGCAGAAACGTCTCAGGCTGTTTACAAGGTGAAAGGGTCACTTCACCCAAATTACAAAGGAACACATTATCCCACTTGCTCCTGTTTTTCCAAGCTGTCACATTTTTGTGTGTTTTTTTTTTCTTTTCTCTCCCTCCTCTCCCGGGGTCGCATAGCTAGTGGGTGACGGAATTTTGAGGTGGTATCGAGGATCAAAGAGAGACGCTTTGTCTTAATTAAATCTATCAATCGACAACCACAGCAATAATAAATCACATAAAAACAATTGCATCTCTTGTTTTTATATTGGTTTTCCTAATATATGTACATCTTTCTGGTCATCAAATGTACAAGCACACCATAGTAGAAATTAGATCTCCAGTAATCCCTCATCTATCACGCCTAATTAGCTCCAGACCCAGGGCATTTTCACAAAGGGGCATTCCTTAATTATGAATAGAATATTTTGAAAGTTAGTAAGCCTAAAAACAAAACAAAAAACAAATAAATAAAAAATATACACGATTTTTAACATTATTAGAGCCCTCTAGACATGAAATAACACCCCTACAATCACCTTTAAACTTGTATTACTCAATATACTCATTATAAAAGAAAAAAGACATAAATTAGACAAAGACGTTGCTTGTTTGTGTAGCTGCTGCAATAAAAGCCTGCTGTTCAGGCAAAGAACCCTGGTGCTTGTGTGTCTCACCCAAGATTACAGTAACATTACTGACACCTACTGATCATTGTAGAATACTACATATCATTGACTTTGAATGCACTGGATGCATTTTCTGAGTAGAATTCTTTATTTATTACGCTACCATAAATTGTATTTCACACTGTATTTCCAAGATGTTGGTAGCTTGACTTGACTTTTATACAACACTTTGGTCAACTTGGGTTCTTTTAAATGTACTTCATTCATACAATTGAAATTGAATTACACTGAGGGTTACACAGTAGGTATGTTTCCAGAACTTCGACACATGATTTTATCCCACTTGAGGGCCTGAAAATCACTGAGGCTGTAGCCGTACCAATTGTCCCGTGCACGTTTAACGACCAATTCTGACAATAAAAAAGAGTTACAAAAGTGAGACTTCACGGTGAGCTTTATATGAAGGACATAACTCTCGATGTTCGCTAGCTGGATGTTTTCTTCTCACCTACCTTCTTCTTGGAAACCCTTCCTTTGACCTTCCATTAAACTTTATGATAATGGGACATAACTTCCCAGATGTGATTGGTTCCACTTCCAAAGGATGAATGGCTTTGGACAGCTCTTTGCGCATTTTCCATTGCCTGAATCTGTGACAAATGATATTCTAGTATCTAGAAACTCTATGTGGTGTACTTTTGCAACAATGTGAGCAGTTCCTGAAAGGCCGCATTTGGAAAGGAAGGATTTGTCCCTCGTGTTCCTGAAACCAAGGGGGCCTGCAGATATTTGAGTCCAAGTAGCGTGAAAATGGAGGAGTCGTGCAGGACAGGAATGTCCATTTCAAGGGCGTCTGCTGGATACTGCTCCGTATCGCCGTGATGACTGTAACAATGTGTTTCTGGACAGTGTCCAAAAGCTGAACGACACAAAAGAAAGGGGTGCAAATAAAAGCAAAATTCCTCCTGTCTAACACCGCGCTTCCCTCTTCTTTTATTTATGAGTGACAGGAAAGGAAAGACAAGAGAATGACAGATCTACGAGGTGACGGGTCAGTGCAGGAATGACTTAAAAGAGCGGGCGAGATGACAAATGGCAGGTGAGGGAGACAAAGGAGAGAAGACTGTAAGTCAGTCAGAGATTATGAGGCAGGAAGCAAGAACAGAGGGTATCAGATTGTCTGCAGGCGAGAAGAAAGACGGAGAGTTCTTGCTTGTGTGACACTTCTTGCCTCTGTTGGGCAGTTAAGTTAGATAAAACATCACTCCCGATGTCGTCCTTTTCCTTTCTTGAGAAAACTGGTTGTGTATGCTTGAGCTTGGGCATGGGGTGGTTTGGATTGATAAACCCTTTGGTAAACAGTGGAGTGAGTAGTCTTCTTCCGCTCATCAGAGTTTGGGTGGCGGGGGCAGCAGACTAAGCAGGGAAGCCCAGACTTCTCTCTCTTCAGCTACTTCGTCCAGTTCCTCCCGGCGGATTCTGAGGTGTTTCAAAACCCAGTCTCTCCAACGTGTCCTGGGTCTTCCCCGAGGCCTCCTACCGGTCCAACACCTCCCCTGGGAGGCACCCTGACCAGGTGCCCAAGCTACTTCATCTGGCTCCTCTCAATGCAGAGGAGCAGCGGTTCTACCCAGAGTTTCTTTCTGATGGCAGCGCTTGTCGCTTTATTGCTAAGGGAGAACTCAGCCACTCTGTGGAGAAAACAAATTTCTTCCCCTTGTACCTGTAATCTTGTTGTGGCAGGATCTCATCCCCGACCCACAGATGGCACTCCACCCTTTTCTGGGCAAGAACCATGGACCCGGACATGGAGGTGCTGAGAGGGTCTGAAAAAACAGGTCAATTGCAATTTTTTTGCTCAAATGTGACTTGTGTCTGATACTTTCATGTCAGTGTGAACAACAATTACGATTTTTTTCAAAAGCGACTTAGTCCTTGTTTGTATCTAGACCTGAATCTGATGTGTATCAAATTCCGGTCACGTGTATCTGACGTACACGTCATCAGAAGGAATGTTTTGCAATGCGAGACTTGGATAAAGGTACTCACTGATGTAAACAAAGCTTCTTCTTGTCATCCAAAAAGTATTTTTGAAAAAGTGTGAAGCGGGTCGTGTCAATTTCTCACCACTCCTGGCATCGACATCAACCCACGTGCTCCTCAAACATGGCAGCAAGTTCTCCATAAACTGCCTTAGCCAAGATTCTTGCCCTCTTTCATTCTAATCTCCTACGCAGAATCATTTGGTTCAGAAAATCTTCCCTCCCGTTGCACAAAATCCTTGAAATTTCCACAATCGCTTCAAGGAGAAAGGAGAGCACAAACTGGGGCAATGTTAACTTCTACACGCGGCAGTGGCCCCACGCATTGCGTCCACACAGCTTTCTGTTTAAGGTCTATGGCAGTGGTCACCAGCTTTTCCGAGCTCCACATCCCCGGTCTTGGCCATGACCCGAGACAATCTCCAGCGCAGCGCAGCGCAGCGCAGCATACGCCTCTTGACTTTGAAGACTCTGCAGAGCTATCAACTCCAGACAAAGGCATCACTCAGCAGAGGATGCGAGGCAGATGACCTAATAGCAGATTTGCACATGAGCGTTCAACAGCTGAGGACCAAACCCTTGCGCAGATGTGTCGCACTGCAGTTGTTGTTGTTGTTGTTGTTGTTGCCGTGTTTGTAGCAACTGGAGCCATTACTTGTCACACGGGGTCAGAGGTGAACGGTCAGCAAGGTGACACAGGGATGCGGAGCAGGCCCGACCCGGCAAAAACAATGGCTTGTAACCCTGGGAGAGTTGAAAGCTTGCTGGTTTGGGCTTTTTTGTAAGTAAACAACAGCTATAACTCATTAGGCTGCTCACAGAGGAGAGCCTCACCGGCCGCCTCACTGAAAAGCAGACCACAAAGCCACAGAGTCATACGTGCATTCCAGTGCAACGGGATATGATTCGCGATGCTGACGCTGCAGAGACGCCCTGTAAATCCAAGCGGCGCAAACAGGAAGTTGACGCCTGTAATTGTGGCCATATTACCTTTTTCCTAGAAAATACTATTGGGGTCTTTACCCCAAAAATCACCCGAAAACATTTGATTAGTTATCAACATCCTCTCTATTATTGCAAGTAGTAAAAGCTAGTCATTACCTTAGCCAGTGTGACCAAGCATCCTGTGTTCCCAGGACATGACCTGTTTTCATGTCCTGCCCTGTTTTTTTAGAAAGTAATGACAATATCTTGGTTTTTATTGTTTTCCATCGAGCCGTTAAATTGACTGCATGTGATGTAATCCCCGAGAGGCTGCAGTGTGGGGGGGCTTTTTGGAGTTGCCAAAAAGGCGGAAAAGGTCAAAGAAAAAGCAAAACACGTAGGAAGTTAATCCTCTGAGGCTTGCCGGGTTGAAGACCAAAATTGAAATTCCCAAGATCTCGCGACCTTCGAGGGCACATTTTTTCCGAAAACATTGGTTACATTCCAAAGCTTAACAAGTATTTGACCTCAGGTTCCTTTGTCGTTCTGTATGTTCCTCCCTGGAATTTGTGTCCTTGCTTATATTCAGTACTTTGTAATATGACATCTTTTTTTCCACACAGAGGAGGCATAATTTAAACAGTGGAACCTCGGTTAGCGTATGCCCTGGTTAACATGTTTTTCTGTTAGCGCCAAAATGTTGCCTGTGTTTGCGTACATGTTCCGTCCTGTCGTGTTATTAATACACTGCATGAGCGCTTTTGTGCTTTTTTTAAAATGACACAACGCCCTTGTTTGCAGCATGGCAATTCGTCGATACAGGAACTGGACGTCAGCTCCGTCCTCCGTCTTCCTGAGCACCGTTTCAGCCGAGTGTCCCGGTTTTTTGAAAAATATCAAAATATGGTCCCCCGAGCGAGATTGTAGCCAAGACTTGGGATAGCTTAGCTAGTAACAGAAACGAGTAGTCAAATTAGCAGTTAACTAACCTGGGGTAGTGAGCTACCCTAGAAATCAAAGCTAGCGCTTAGCTTTCCCGTGTGGTTAGCAAGCAATAAACGTCATTCCAAAACATTGAATGGCGTGACAAGAGGAGAAAACGAATGAGACAACGTCTCAGCTACAGATCTTGTGCTATTAGTGACAAAGCACGCCAGACAAAGCGTTTTTTTACGCAGCAACGCTCGCCCTGCAACACAAACAGGAGTTCAACAACTTTACCCGACGACAACGTCGCTGCCTCCCGAAACGGCCGACCTCTCTACCCTTAAAGTCTCCATCTGTCTTCTCCGTAATCCTCCACAGGCTTCTTCCTGACGTCGCGTGGGTCCTCCCAAACCACACACGAGGCCGAGGTCAACATGCGGACAAAAATATCAGCGCTGGATGCTAATATTGACTCCGCGAGTCAAACAATGTTGAATGTAAGCATGCTAACAGAGAAGTTGGGCCGAGGCATGCTAACAAACAACAATAATGGTGCAAGACGAGGGTCTCCTGATATGACTTATTATATGCAGCTGGAGGCACAGCGCTGATGACCGGGCCTGAGCATGCTAACAGGCGGCTAACAGGGATGCTAGCATGCCATACCGTATGCTAACCGGGAAAAGCACATGAACCGAGGCAAAACGTTTGCGTACATTTTCAATGTAAAATGAAAACGACAAAACTATCCACTGTATAGTAAGCAGGAATAATGCACAGCTATGGGAGCTAACATTAGCATGTGTTCGTTATTGTCACTTTCTAGCTGAAAACTAACTCATTATTTTTTCTTTCTACTGTCTTATACTGCAGGACTTGTCTGCACTTTGTAGCACAACCAGGCCGTTCAGAAAGGCACGTGCCACCCACACTTTGCCCCGTACCCACGACCAAGCGCCTCCCCGTCCTCTGATGAGCCCTCTTGTCGGAGCGACGACAAGAGATGATGAAAAGCGGCCAACAGAAGAATGAAAGAAAGAAGGGAATGTTACCTCTGCTGCCGGTAATGCCGTCATTTGCGTCAGCATCTTTGTGTCTTATCATGCTTGGCGGCCACAGAGAGAGGGCAGTGCGGGCTTGTCTATCGTGCTTCCCCATCAACTCCGCTTGGAGTCACACTACAGCAAGAGGAAAGATTTTCACTGAAAGTCCCATCCTCCAACACACCTTTTGGATGACTTTCGCTCTCATGACAGGGAGTAGCAGGCTAACAAGAAGTAAAAGCTAGCAGTTAGTGTTCTGGGGCAAGCTATGGGGAAGTTAGCTAGTTGTCCTAGCTAGTAGTTAGCACTGTGGGTAGGTTGTAAGTAGTAAAAAGCTAGTAGTTAGCATTATGGCTAGGTTGTAAGTGGTACAAAGCTGATAGTTAGCATTATGGGTAGGTTGTAAGTAGTAAAAAGCTAGTAGTTAGCACTGTGGGTAGGTTGTAAGTAGTAAAAAGCTAGTAGTTAGCATTGAGGTTAGGCTATTAGTAGTACAAAGCTGGTAGTTAGCATTGTGGGTAGGTTGTAAGTGGTACAAAGCTG
>QODF01000198.1:72609-308792 GCA_024372805.1 Oostethus manadensis
CCCAAAGATGATTCGGTAGATGCGGCCGTTTCATTTCTTCTCAGCACCCTTAGCTGGTATGAAATCATTTGTGTCCTGGTTAGCAAGTAGTTAGCAAGTAGTTAGTAGTTAGCGGAGTAGCTAACCAGCGGTAAACGCTGATAGGGTTTTGGGCCTGTTAGCCGGTGCTAGTTGATAGTTATTACTTCACTTTCTGGGGTACCTGGCAAGGAGTAAAAGCTAGTAGTTAATGTTCTCGGGTAGTAAAAAGTAGTAACTAGGAAAGCTAGTTGTTAGCCTGCGATCATAAAGAAGTACAGTGGAGCTGAAGTGTACCATACTGACACAAATACGCTGTAAAACGGCCGGAACATGCAATATGCGAGAAAAATGAATGACCCATTGTTCTCCTCTGCTCGCACCTGAACGTCTCGTTGATCAAATGAGCATGTTCCTGCTACGGTGCTCGCCACAGGCAACGTGGCCACAAAAGCTCTACACAGTCGCCGTTGTCCCGGGACAGTAAGGTAGTTATCAGCAGCTCTGGGGTAACCGAAATGAATGCCATCTTTATATCTACTCCACCAGAGGTGATTTGAAATACTGCCACTGAACCTCATTGAGGGCTACATTCTTTGAAGTACACTGACAGCGCCGACAGGACCGGGCCGGCTTGCAGGGGCGATGAGGAGACAAAGAACCTGAGTGTTACAAGGGAGTGTTACATAAGTACAGCTTCAAATGTTGGAGAGGAATGCTAAAAAAGGCTAACACTGGATGTTTAGGAGGCATCAAGTAGGAGGTGGTGGTGTTTGACCTCCATCCATCCATCCATCCATCCTTCCACCTTATGCTTGTCTGGAGGCTGCTCAAAAGGGGCAGCGTCCAGATTAAAGCTCCTCCTGGGGGATCACAAGGCATTCCCAGGTCAGTTGGGAGATGTAGTCTCTCCAACGTGTTTTGGGTCTTACCCGAGGCCTGCTGCCGGTTTGATATGCCCGGAACATCTCCCCAGAGAGCCACCTCATCGGGCTCCAATAATAATAATAATGACAGATGGCAGAAATCATACATAAGTTTACGTACTGTCCTTCATTTCAGTGAATACACTACGTTACACACTACACTTAACACCTTAACTGTTTTGTATTTTTACCAATTGATGGGAGCTTTTCGGTACGCCTAGCAAAGGGCCGCAGTGACATCGGGGATTCTGGAGGAAGAGGATGACGGGAAAAAACCGAGGGGAGGGCAGCTTCTTCTTCGTCTCGGGTTTTACGGCGGTTGGCTTCCATGACTTTGGTGCATTACCGCCCCAGGGGAGGCCAGCTTGCATGGCGGTGCCGTACATTCAAAATTCCGGCGGGCACTTTCCATTTTCCTATTCCTACTTTGCATATTTTTGTGAAATGTCTTTGAAGCCGAATTTGTGTTATGAAGTTTTCGTATGATAAGGTTTTTGTGAGTGGAGGTTCCGCGGCATTTTGAGTTTGAGTGTTTCACTCGGGGCTGTTAGGTCTTCAAATAAACACAATTGCCGTGAGATCAGGTAATCAGTAGAATAAGTCCCAAATTGGGAGCATGTTGTGTTGGCCTTGGTTGGATCAAAGGCCCCCCACTACAAAGGCGATGTTAGCGAGTCACCTCCAACTCTTGTTTATTTTACTCCAACTTCCTGTTTTCCTATCACACATCATCCAAAAGCGCTTTCTCACTTCCCGGCCGCGGGACTTGCAGGTGAAGCAAAATATGACGTCAGCGGGGAGCTAGCGTCTGTCTGCTGGAAGCCCCGGAGGGCTTTTTCTTCTGACTGGCCGTGGGAGAGGGAGTTAATTACTGGAGTTGAATCACCCGCTAATGACTGTTTCACTTCTGTGGGGCGTATTTAATGGGATTCAGAAGTCAGACTGAAAGCGAGTCCAATCTGTTTTTAATGGCCCTGTTTGAGCGCTTTCTGCCGATGCCGTGGCTCACGCAGGCGAAGGCGTCTGTTATTACTTGCGCTGCGTGGTGATCTCATCTGAGGCGAGGTAATAAAATCATAATGAAGTGATTAGCTCGAAGAGAACGCGTACAGTAGAGGAGGAGAAAAAAGGACGTCTCGGCCCGCTAGGAACCTCGGCCTCAAGCCCTTCTCTCATCAGGGTCACACTTCCTTTTATTGCTCTTATAAACTGTCGTTGCCACGCTGATTAAACGCGGTGAAAAGAAACATTTTTGCTTGCATTTGCACCGAATTACAGCTCAGTACTTTTATTGGACAGTGCCGGCTTTTTCTTTGAGTTAAAAATTCTTAGTGTGTTGTAAGTAGTCACACCGCTTTTTTGCGCAGTATATATCATTTTCAAAATAACGAAAAGGATTAATTCATTCATTCATAATTAATAAAAAATTCATCACACCATCTCAGACAAACTAAAATATTGTAATATAAATCACCAATATAACATTTTTTTAAGTGAGTGCATATGCCCAGGCATATATTTTTAATTCATTTTTAATTGAATTTAACATATTGGGATTTACTTTTTATATTGTGATGTACATTTTATATTGTACTGCAATGTTGAGGAAGAGCCCAACTAGCTAACTCTACATGCATCACGTCACCTGCAACCCTGTAACTATGTCTGACCGTCCCTGTCAAATAAATAAAAGCAAATTTTATCCTTTTTTTTTTTACAAATGAATTACAAAGTTTTCAATTAGAAGACATCGGGAACAAAAAAATATATAAATTATATATTTTTTGAAATATAAAATACATAACATATAAAAATAATATATAAAATATATAAAATAATATATATATAATATAAATAATATATACAATATATATTTTTTGTCTAATATATATTTACAGAATAATTCTAGAAAATATACCTTAATGTAATATCCTAATGTGGAATGCTGTTGTTTTCAATTATTTATAATATGAAGACAAAATACTAATGTAATAAAAATGTTTAATATATTTTTCTATAATTATTTTATGTATAAATGATTTTAAATAAGACCACTCGAGCAACTTACAGAAAAAATAATTACGCCAAATTTTGGGGGCGTATTTTTACTTATTTCTTCAGGAAAAAAACAAAAAAGTTAATAGTATGAATTGTATTAAAGGGATTTACTAAGATAATACAAATGTTGTCAAAGTATTTATAAGGTGCTAAAAATGTTTGTTGAAAAGTGATAAAATGTACTAAATATTTAAATAGAACTTCCTTCTGATGTGTCAAACTTCTGGTCTTACCTTGTAGCCCCGCCTTCATCCCCCTCCTCCACCAATCATCTCCCTGCTAGCTCCCCAGGTGTCCACAGCTGTCTGTCATTGTCTCATCAGCCAGGTCACAATCCATTTAAGTTTCTCCAATTCGCCTCCTACTTCCTACCTCATTTGTTTTCTGTTCTTGTGTGGTCCTCATTCCTCCGGCCTCTGCTTGTTCCTGCGTGTGGTTTTCAAACCGCCAGTGATTGTTAGCAGCTTGGTTCAGCGTTAGCCTTTAGCATAGCTCGTCCCGCATGCTGTTCCCTGACTCACAAAGCAGAAACACCCCCGGAGTTCATTGACTCGTCTCTGTGTCTCAGAGAAGCTTGTTACTGTGGGTGTTCAAATAATTGTCTCCTGACCTGACAGAAGTGTGTCGACACGTGACACGCTATATTGGACCGAGCTTTGTGTGCAGTTTGGCCGCCCTGGTACCGGTTGAAACTCAACGGCTACAATAATAAATGTAAAAGAATCATCTAAATATTTATGTAGATGCAGTTGCACAGGAAAAAGGCCCAGAAAAATCAAAGGTAAATGTCAACATTTAAACAACAGAAAATTGGCATAATGCTTTACAATACATATAAACAAATAAATGGATTGGATTCAAGGTTAATAAATGGAATATTTTTATGGGTAAAGCATAGTAAACCTTTCCAGGCACTATTATTTAACATTAGAGCCCTGTAGACATCAAATAACACCCCTATAGTCACCATTACTATCCATTGTTTACATTTGATGACAAATTGCCTGACAAAGTAGGCGATGCGTTGTGTTTTTCAAATGATTGAATTTGACCAACAATGCCAAATTTTACAATCAGAAATGTTTTCATACAAACAAAAAACGACTGTACAATATTCTGTTTAATTGGTTTCTTAATAAAGAGGAACATAAACAATGATTGGAGGCTGGAGACGGTATTGGCGCTGGTTGCAAAACACTGATAAGTGTGTGTGTGTGTGTGTGTGTGTGTGTGTCGGGTCAAGTTTAAATAGGGAAGGAGGAGTGAAAGGAATTCCTGGACGCTGAGCACATGTTGTGTTTCGCCCTCCTTTCGGGCCAGAGGTGTCAGTCATCTGACGATGTGTTCGTGCGCGGGCGCCTCACGCAGTGGCCCACGATGATTTACACAAGTCCCGACAATAAGTATGTCATTGAAAATAGCAGGTGTCCACACGCCTCTTAGCTCATGGAAAGCGAGTTGTATTGAGGGTGTGTGTGTGTGTGTGTGCGTAAACCTGAATAAAAGCCATAAACGGTGCAGTCAAACCGGCACGCAGGTCACCGAGTTTCCTCACTGCGACTGCGCCTGTTTCTCATCCGACGACAATAACTTTGCCAGGCAACTTGCAGCCGGCGCTGGAAGCAGTTATCCCGCCGCTCTTATTAACTTTGGTGAAAGGCACGTCGGAGATATTCAGGTCAGACTCAAAACCAGCAAATTCTAAAGCACTCGGGTTCGAGGGGAAGCGTGCACGTGTGGACTGGCATCATCCGAAAAAGTGTGGTGGGGAGGCGTTGCAAGATTAAGTACAGAAATGTGAAGTGAAACTTCCGAGATGTCTTCATTGGAGAAAAGCAAGAAAGTGACTTCCATGTTTTAGAGAACACGTGACTGCAAGTATTTTGCACATGGTTGCATTTTCCACATTTTAAAGAATTGACTAATGCAATGTTCTGATGTGAGGTGTGGAAATCTCAACCAATTGCCAAACATATTTGGGCTGGATTTGTACTGCAGATTTACAGTAAGCACGCAAATCCGGATTGAAGGAAAAGTGAACTTTTGCCCATCCACAATGCTTATAAGAGATAAACTTGTCGTTCTCTTTTCTATGCATTCTAAAGATAAAAACACCGAGAGGAAGCTAAGAATGCATGTAATGTGACACACCTATTTTGCCGGCTGAAAAAAAAAACCCAAAAACGCCAACAACGCCCCATTCACATGATGTGACCTGCATAATAACCAAGCTACAGCGATATTCACATTTTTATGCCCAAGAACTACGTTAATGGTGTAGTGACACCTCGCCACACCACACTAGCCGGCTAGCTTCACCACACACTTGCTCACAATGCTCCAGGATGCTAGTTAAAGGTAACGTTGCATATTGAAGCTTCTTCTTTGAGTTTGGAAAAGTTAACGGCAGGTAAGTATTACATGATTGTACTTGTTACTACATGCGTGGATGGAAAACCATAAAACCTTGCTGGAGGTTTACAGAGGTGACTTTAACAGCGACCTTTTTAGGCCTACATTTTTATCTCTTTTTAGCAGTTTTTATATCTTTAGAACATATAGAGCAAAAAACTGTGTTCCATCAAAGATTGTGGATGATGACCGCCATCAAGCAAAAAATCTTTGCAGGACTTGGCGACTATTGGTCAAGGGTCATTTGTCAGTCAGGGCCAGCATGGCATAAAATGCTGGCCTAAACTTTAGACTTTTTATTATCTTCATTTTGTTTCTTGGCCGCTCTCTTCCATTAGTGTATGTTGGATTTGTTTTCTTTCCTTCCCCAGTCAGATTTCAGCTTCTCTGTGTTGCCATCTTAATGTAATCTTCCCAGGGCCCTCAGAGATTGGAGTGCTGGCCCAAGTTACTATTTTCTATAAATAATTAGTCACATATCACAGGGCCAGCTAGCAGGCATACAGTAACAGCACCTCTGACTGGTTGAAACCAAACCAAGCAAAGTTTGAAAAGTGCAAAAGTAGAAACAAAGTTAGACTTAGTAGTTGGAAACATTGGGAGAAGGGGGATTTCTGTTGTGGAATTTATAAAAGTGCACACTTGAGGGAGATTTGCTATTTGGCGAGAAGCAACAAAGAACAAATGTGCTGCTGTGCGGTTCGGAGGGTCAGCCTGTCAGAACCCTTTCTGAACTTCCCACTGAAGACACTCCGTCGAAGCCGCCACTTCTGCCTTTTTAGCTTCGTGTCGCATCAAAGACACTCGTGTCGTGGAAAACATCTTGTCAGCAACACACAAGCACCTTTGAAACATAATTACCAGGAAGCCTCCTACGGGGTGTTTCTCTGCAGCTTTCCTTGCAATTATTCGAAGTGTCACTTATTTGATTCTAGCCAGGAACACTTGGGCAACGCTGGTGGACACATTTTGCATTTTCCAGTTTATTTTGCGGGCTTTCATCCCTCTTGGGCCATTTCTTGAAACAATATCCAGCTGGCGAGATGCCGAGCGCTATCCTACCCGTGTCGTCTTATAGCCGGCCGTCCTTGTTTGTTCTCGTTGTGCTAACAATGCGAATATGCTTAATTCAACTCGCGTGCCTCCCATTTTGAACGGAGAAGTCTGGACGGATGTTGAAAGTAAAGGAGGAAGGGAGAAAGCGTACGATGATTGGAGGATTTTTTTGATGTAATTGAGCATTTTCATCCAGAGACCGAGTAAACGTTCTCTTTTGAAGTGACAGTCAGCAACAGTTTGGAGCACAAACTACCAATGTGGCAAACACTAGGAGGCCGGCCTCTCACTCATTCGGGATGGGTTGGGGCTGTAGACGCTTTTGGATGTGTAAGTAATGGCGCTATTTAGGAGATCCTGTATTGACATTCTGTTGGAGGTTGGATAATAAGACCTGTTTGATACCAACACCCCCCTCTACCCCCAAAGGTCAGGGACTGCGTGACTTTTGCGTTAATGATGATGTCCCCGGGAGCCCACCCTCTCATCCCCAACGAAAGGTCTACACTGCCGTTGCTTCAGACTGGTATCTTAAGGATTCCCTTTTGGGTGTTTGGCAGAGGGCTGTGTAGCGAACACAAGAGGGCAGACCTCACACCTATTTGGGTTGGACTGGAGTTGTTGACCGTTTCAAGTATTGGCACCATATTGGAGTTTCCTGTCTGTCTGGCATTCACTCTTGTGGAGGACGGAAAATAAAGACCTGCTTGAGACCAACACTGCGTGTTGCTGGCAACTGCCACATTGGTGACACCCCCTGTTCACCCCTCCATCCACCCTACGATGGCCCGTTTTTGGTGCTGGAGCATGGTCCAAAGGGTTTTGTGCATGACACGGTTGGGCGTAGGGAATACGTTTAGCTTAAACCAGCGCCGATGATAATTGATGACTGTTTTCAGCATTCTGGCAGCATACAGGACTTTCCAGTCTTGGCATCCATTCTGTTGACAGTTGGATAATAAAAATCTGCTTGAGACCAACATCCGACAAAGTGTCCCGCTTTAAACATTCGTTGAGAGGGTATGATGTTTGTGTTTTGTACAGTCGTACACACTCATTGTTCTCTCCTGCAACCCAAATGTTAAGAACTGCATGATGTCATCATGTACCCGCGAAGAGCTCCACCCAGGCTGGTATATTGTTCCTGCCATGGTAAACAGATCCGCTCCAAAACGTAATGGCTTGACTCAAGTGACACCCCCCTTCCTCACAAGTCAAAAGGTTGGAAGCCGTCCCAGTAATCTTGCAGTCAAACAAACCAACTGATGCAGGTGGAAAAAATGACCAGTCCCATTGAAAACCCAGATGACTTTCAAGGGGTGTGAGGTGGAAAACGCCTTGAACCCACCAACCAAGTTGGCACGGGGGCCAAGTCCTCACCTCAACTGTGTGTGGACAAATGAAAGCAAGTTGAATCATTCACATATGTTGCGAACATGGCGCTGCAACTGTTTAAAGGCTGCAACACCAAAACAGGTAGTTGACGATACTACTTTTGTCCGCATCGTCGATACTGATTGATGTAAATCTATTCTAGTTTCACGGTAATAAAGGGGGCATGCCTTTTTGATTTATGATTGCTCCATCTGCAACTGCTAAGGATCTCCATCTGCTGTCCTGGGCTGCAACCTGGTATGCCCTGACTTCAGAACGATTCTCCAACCTCCAGTGTCCAGCTTGCCTCTCCTTCTCCAAAACCATTAGTCTTTACAGCACCTTCTCCGATTTTCAAATCACCTTTTGCAAAAAAAGTGACTGTTGTAACCCATCAATTGGTCTCACCAACACCGGAAGCTAGCAAGCCTAACTGTCAACAAGTTTTGTGGTTGCTCAGTGAGTTGACTCTGGTAAACACACCTGTTCTTTCAGTGTTCATTCTCAACATCTCATCATGAGAACGGGCAGCTCCCCAAAACCAAGGGTGATAAGCGAGTGCCCTTCCTGGTGTACTCTGAACCGTTAGGACATGTAGGACTCTTCAACTGTGCATAATTTAAGAAGAAAACCTTTCAAAGGTTTCAATGATTTCCTGTCGGTGGATTACTCCCTTTGGGTTGGGAGTGAGGTCTTTCCCCAGGTGGAGGAGTTAAAGTAGTCCTTGCTCACGAGTGAGGGAAGGCTGGAGCGTGAGATCATCAAGCGAATGCCATCGCTGTACTGCCGGTCATGGTGAAGAAAGAGCAGAACCCGAAACCATGCTGTTGATTTACTGGTCAATGTACGTTCCTACCATCACCCCGTGATCACGAGCTTTGGAAAGTGACCGGAAGAGCCAGACTGCCGATAGAAGTGGTCGAAATGAGTCTCCTCCTTAGGGTGGCTGGGGAAAAAATGGATGACGGATTTCCTAATACTGTACAGTCTGCATGTGTCAGCCCTCGGCCCGCTGATTTAACAACAGCATGTCGTCTACTCCAAGATATAAATATCATACCCCCATGAGTCAGGTGGGGTGTGTGGTCGTGTTCTGCCACTACGGCACTCAACAACAAAGCATCAGAATTCTCCATCCATCCGGTCCGGTTCATCCAACGTGGTCACCGCCACTCCATGAAAGGAGGCTTCGCCAAAAGGGAAGAGCAAGTGAGGTCGACCGAGTCCGCTATTCCTCTCACGGCGGCGGGATCAAAGTCAACAGTGATAATAGTTCCGCCACAGTTAATAACACTGCTGCACAAGAATGTTTGGCCGGGCAGGCTGCTCCCGACCACACACACACCTCATTCCTCCCCAGCAGTGACACATGCAAAGCGTTCTTCCCCACAAACCAAACACTTCATTGTAACGCTTGTGATTTATTTGATGTGTAAAGGAAAACTGGCTTTGCTAGCTGTGCTCCCACTGGAAAACACTAACAGACGTTGTAATTACAACACATACAGCCCATTAAATGATGCCCTTTCACTGACAAACACTCGGAGAAGTTCCCACCCTCCCATCTATTTATGTGACCTGTCAGGCTCCCATCAGCTAGACTATGTGGACTAAGTGTTAAATTCATCCTAATTAGTCAATTAGGAGTTGGGCTTCCCACTGAGTCTTAAATCTTCCCGTTACCAGGACATTTTGGATAATTGTACGCGTCTAACTTTGTGGGAACACTCTGTTCCAGGATGAAGTAGGACCCGTGAAGGTATTCTTGTAGAACAATTTAAAAAGAACCCTGACCCTAAGCCTCGGCAAATACCTCTTGGATAAACTAGAGCAGTGCAGACCGTGTGGGGCGTTGTCAACTGTTCTTTTTTAAAGGTTTAGTGTTTTAGTAAGTTTTCAAACTGGGGGGGGCGCCCCCTAGGGGGTCCAGGCATTTTGACAGGGGGGGGGCGCGGGGCTACCGTGAACACTTTTCAGCATTACCATATTTTTCAGGTGTGGGGGCGCTGAAAATCCTTTTATCTCTAAAAGGGGGGCGTTGCAAAAAAAGTCTGGGATCCACTGCATTAGAAGATGGAAATCTTTGCTAGAGGATTCGATTTAGGTTACGATGCGATTCACAAAAGAAAGATTTTAACGATTCGATATAGTGTGTACAAACAATTCAGTTCCATCCTACGGTTAATGTTTGTTATCGACAAGACAACACGTAGGCCGCTTGTATTTCCGATCTAGTCCTTTCGGTTACTACCCAAAGCTCGCTACCATAGGTGAAGGTTGGAACGTAGATCTTCACCATGCAGACACACCTCACATGTCCATCTCGCGTTCCATCCTTACCTTACTCGTGAACAAGATCCTAGCGTACTTGGGCAGGATCTCATTCTCGACCAGGAGATGGCACTCCACCCTTTTCCGGGTTCTGGTCCATCTCAACCATCTCTAGTTTGCGCTGATGGTAATAGCTGTAAGATGTTTACTTGTGTGTACCTACTGGCAGGTTCACACATTTCTGACACTGCTTGATATTGTTGGGTCGTTCCATCATATCTTTCTGTCTTTCATCTCTGCGGAAGGCTTAAAGTACACGTTTTTGCTAGTAGACATTCCTATCCAATTCTTGGTTGGTTCCTTTTGATAAACTGCTGCACCCTGCGCATTGCATCCACTCAAATGTCTCATATCTCCGCTTTCCATCTCTTCAAGAGGTTGATTGGTCCATTCAAGTTTGAAGCTTGGCAAGATGGAGCTACCAGATAACATACAATCTGGGTCGTACCCCCCCCTGGTTTACATTTAAATCATTACCCGTCCCTGCGTCAGATGTGTGCCTGCATGCATAGAACAAAAAGTTTCTGAGGGATTGCCGCCCACGGGTGAAACCGGAGACCCCAGTAGCACAGGCGACCCAACTCCTGTGCCAAACTCACCACCGTCACCCCTTCTCCTCAATCAACCGCCGCTGCCTTAATCTAGTGTTTACACAAAACGCGGGGCAGTAATGATAACCATGAGACCACCATGGACCACCTCACAAACCACCACCCCATCACTTTCCCCGAACCCAAAGCCAGTTTCACGGGAGCCAAATACCTTAAATACATAATTAGCGGGTCATTTGTGTGATGGGGGACCATGAGGGTGAGTCGGCGGAGGACATGAGAGAAGCAGACAAAGAGATGCATTCATGGACCAAGTTTGGCTGTCGCCGTCTTCAAAGGCCACCTCTGCCTTTCCTCAAAAGCCAGGGGCCACAGGTTGGGGGGGAGCGGAGAAAGGGGGTGTAAGTAATGAAGCAAAGGTTACAAGATCTGTAATCTGGGAAGGAAGCGCCATTCAAGGGGCTGGGAGGAGGTTGGCGGCCTGATTAGTAGACTCGGATTGGGGTGTAAAAAGGTGACACCTTGCCCAGCTGTCGCATTGACAGCCAACGTGTTTACAGTAAACACAGAAATGGAGTGAGAATATTGAACAACATCCGACACTTTACGCCGCCGCCACCCCCTCTCCGAGTGACCCCCGAGCCCTGAACCCTGACCTCCGTGCATTATGGGTAGAAGCCAAATCATTTCAGTCAAGTCACAGTTTGCCCTTTGTGGTGGCCCAAAATTCCAGTGGTCCATGTTTCACGCCAGGAGACGTCCTTTGTACTTGGATACACACACACACACACACACAGAGCAGCCATTCAGTCTTCGGCTTCTTTACACCTCGTCTGCCTCTCAGGCCCCCTCGGCATTGTTTATGAAAGCATGTCCACTTAGCTCTGCCCCGTCTGCCCTCCCACCCCTCTTATTACCCACATCCTGAGTCCACTTCAGTGTTTGCTTTCTCCATTCACTCTCACCCATCTCCCCGCTTTCCTAGAATTCCCAGCGAGCCAATGATCCAGGCAGTGGCGATTGCTCTACGACTGCAAGGGAAGCCCTGCTTCCCCTAAAATGCCCACAAGTGATGAACTATGTAGTGCTGTCTGTACATTTCATTGGCTAAATATGCGCTTGAATCAGCTACTTATCTCGGGTAACTGACACCACTTCCCTCTCATTCAGCCCTGCAGTGCTACGGGGGTTTTACGGTTGGAGCCTGAGCATCTACTGACTTTGGTGGGGAAGTGTAGAGTGGGTTGTTCCACTGCGCGAGACTGGATGATCTTGGGATAAATGTTGGGCTTTGTTCCGCCCATTGGATGTTCAGCGTCTCTGTGGGTCTATGGGGCAGGGGGCTGGCCCGGACACTCTGCTTCTGCATGGTGATTGGTAAAGTCCTGCCTTAGGCGGAAAAGTTCAAGTATCTCAGGGTCTCGTTCACAAGTGAAGGAGCGGAATTGTGAGAGCAAAGGACGGATTCCTTAGGAGAAAAAACTGAACCAGAAGGCACAGCTCCTAAATTTAGCGGTTGATGTACATTCTTACCCTTACCATTGGTCACAGGCATCGGTTAGTGACCGAAAGATTAAATAAACTTCTGGACTCCGCCTTAGATAAGTTGAGGAGCTGGATGAGGTGGCTCAGGTCTAGTTAGGATGCCTCCCTGGTAAGGTGGTCCTGGCATGCCCAACCGAGAAGAGGTGGCCCTGAGGTGGACCTGGGAGGGACTGTCTGACAGCCGGCCTGGGAAGGTCTCGGTACCGCTGTCTTAGTTGTAGAAGACTCCGGGTTTGCCGACTTCTCCCACTTGAAGCCCACCTATGTGCTCACTGGAAGTTCTGCTAGAGTGTCATCAGACTCAGCGTGTCACGGACAGGAAGTAACATGACTATCACGCCACCGTGCACATACTTTGAACATACTTATATATACTTCACGCTTACTCATAGTACTTTGAGCGTCTTACACGATGGAGTCCATACTGAAGCCGCTAACAGGAAACGGCTGTGGGCGGGTTCTTGTATTGCTTTTGCTTTTTGTCGTCAGCTTGAGCCATCCGGTAAATGCAATGACAAAAAGCAAATGGAAAAGACAAAATGGAAAAAGAAAGACTACTTTGTATTTTGTGTTATTGATTCTCCTTATATTTCCTTTTGAATATTGGCGGTCCATAGCAGGCTGGAATCTTGGAAAAAAATTCCCATTCCCCCGCCCCTTTCATAATTAATTTTATTAGTAATTGCCTACTTTGGACCCACTTGGAAGCGTCCCGACTTTTTCTCCGTTACCGGCAGCATAAAACCCGGTCGGGAGCGTCCCCAGTCCCTTCCAAACCAAAAAAATGATCAGTGAAAATGTCCCAGACAGGATTACATTTATTGTTGAACATAAATATATAAATTATGATTATCGCTGTCGTTATCCAAGAAAGAAAAGGGTTTGGTTTCCTTAAAAAAGGCCCAAGGCATGTTTTATTAATATTGTTTGTCTGGTGTATCGCAGTGCTGAGACAACAGAAATTAAAGCACCACAGAAGTGAAGGTTAGCTGATTCCAGGTGGACTTTGTCTCATCTCAGCTGATACCCTTCCATGCTGGCTTTTTCAAGTCATTCCCTCGCTTGCCGGCACTAAACTTGCCTGTTTGGACTCCCGGTGGAGGCGCGCCATTGTTGTTTTTTACAAAGTATCAGTTAGTTCCATCAGATTTGGGCTCTTTTTGCAAGGTGTGTGTGTGGAGGCTTTGTGAGGAGCAAAGCCCGCCTAGACAAGGAGCCCATTCATGCACTTTTTTGTCGATTTGCTCGGCTTATTCATTCACTCTTTAAGGTGGACTTTGTCTTTTCCCTGTTTGTGTGTTTTGTCGCTACAGCAGACTGGGTGGGCATCATCCTTATCAGCATTACAGTGATACAGTAAGGATGTGAAAAGCATTAAGGATCACTTATTATGCTCAACAATCGTTGCCTTTTTTTGCATCCTTTCCGAATGGATTAAATAGACATTCAATAAACAACAACAACAAAACATTCCTGCTTGAATAAACGTAAGCATAATATATTTCATAACAAAAATAAAGCATCTTCCTGCACGTCTCCTCCTCCTCGGCGCACAGACATCCAAACCATACACAGGACTCGATACACTGTAATAATAATAATAATAATATAACAATAATAGAACAACAAAACGGTGATCTCCACGCGTCCTCTCAGTTCTTTCAGTCCTCTCGCCTGGAAGAAAGCGTATAAATAGTTTGTGGTTTGCAAAACTGTACATGGACGAGGGGATGGGATGTTCTCCACCATCCACTTGGTGTTTTTGTTTTTTTTTGAAGGCTCCATGCAACTCTTTCATCGTGTTCTTGTGTGTCTTGCTCAAACAAATGTCCCACACCGAAAATCCCTTTTGGCCTCCACAGTCTCATCCCCTCCTCTTCCTCTTATCAGTCACTGGATGGTTTTTGTTTTGTTGACGCACCTTTGGCATCATTTGTCTTGTTTATTTTCACCAGTGTTGTCTTTATGGAGAAGATCTCTGAAGCAAAGAAGTGTGGCGATGAATGAAGGAGGCCCCTCCCACGCGGACGTCCTGGTTTTTCCGGATTGGTCTCACCTCACGTCCACTGGGAGAGGAAATGGAGAAAGATTAGACACAAACACACTTTGAGTTCTCTACGGACACAGGAGTACAGTAATCCCTCACCACGTCGCACTTTCCACTTGCTTCGCTTCGCTCTATCACGGGTACGGCCTATTAGTCCAAAATACGCATCTCTAAGCAAATTTGATGTCTTTAAAAATTAAAAAATTTAAATTGTAATTTTTTTTAAAAGTAGGTAAAATGTGACGCATTTACAGGGTATGTGCTGAGTTGTATGCTGGTCTGGTATCATCATTTTACTCATTTTACATTTTACAACTCCCAACATAACGTGCGTCTATATAAGTGCTTCTCAAATAGTGGGGCGGGCCCCTGGGGGAGGGGGGGTACATTCAATGGTAATCAGTACATTCAATGGTACAGCAGAACCGCCAACATGTACACATTCATCCTACTCAACATGCAGTTTGGCTCTTGAATATGCTTGTGCGCTCTCCATTTTGTTGCATTTTCCTGGTTTCAATGTCAAGTTCAGTCTGTACCGTACAGATAGTTTCTCAGTAGTATTTCAAATCAGGGGGCGTGAAAACAGTTCTGCCCTGGGAGGGGAATGACAGGAAATAACCACTGGTCTATATCTTGTCTTATTTTCTATTCAACTATATTGGAAATAGGAGTGTAAAGGTGACTATAGGGTTGTTATTTCATGTCTAGAGGGCTCTAACAATAGTGTATTTAGAAGATTTTGTGCTCTAACTACCAAAAATATTCCACTCATAAAAAAGGAATAGTACTTTGCAGAAATTCACTTATCGAGGTCCGATCAGGAAGCAATTCATTGCAGTAAATGAGAGATTACTGTACATCAGGTGGTTCTGTGTGCTCAGTTGCATTCATTTGCATGCATCTTGATGAATGATAGAACACTGGACTTTTTCAAAACAGTGGACCCTCGGAACTTAAGTAGAGCTGATGAAGTCAAAATGTCAATTTCTCTGGGATCGGACCGGGGGTCCACTGTGTGAGTCTCATATTTGTGCAAATTAGCCACAAGAGGTGAGGAGAAGGACGTGATGGTGTTTTGTGATGACACAAAGCGTGCACGCATGCCTCGCAAATCACAGCATGCAGCAGCGCCGCTCCTCGGCCTGACGTGATTGGTGGGTTTGGGTTTTTTTATAGCAGTGATTTGGGGCGGCGCCCCCTGTTTGCCGAGGCGGGAGGACGCCTACCTTTTCCCTTCCCAGCTCTCCAGTGGGCACTGACAGGGATGAGGGGGGTGTAATGGTTTTGACTTTATTATGTCGCCAATAAATCCTTGTGTAGCTTTTTAGGTTTCCTTTTTTTACCTTTAGACCTACGGTGGCCTGAAAACACAAAGTCAAGGGAGGGTTGAATTGGAGGGGGGGGTTTAAAAAAAAGAAAAAAAGAAGAAGCAGGCTTTATGATAGAGAAAGAGCCCTGGGACAGAAGCAGAGGCTAATAAATTCTTGCCGTGCCTTATCAGCACACATCATATCTGCACCAAGGGAGAGAAGGACTTGACATCAGGGCGCTGCTTTGAACGTCCGCTCCCTTAACACACATCTCTAAGGAGCTCTTTGCAGTTTTGCAATCCGTTTGCCACCTGCCAGGTGTGTCAGTCGGCTCGGCGGCCCTCGGAGGAGGAAGTTCAACAGGCGCAGAAGTGTCAGAAAGCGCACGCATGAGAGGATGAGGATGAGGGTTTTTCTTCTTTAAGTCAGGACAGTGCTTTTACTCTTAGCTCACGTTCTCAGGTGTGGGTCTGGTCCACTTCGCTCCTGGTTTGGTTTCTGCATTCCAGGCCGGTGCCAAGAAATCTTTTTAATCTCACCAGATCATGCTAACCACCCGTACGGTCGCTGGGTGCCTAGCATGTCAGGAGATCTGGAAAACTCTGTGTGGAGTTT
The DNA here is from genome assembly GCA_024372805.1 of Oostethus manadensis. Classification (NCBI taxonomy): domain Eukaryota; kingdom Metazoa; phylum Chordata; class Actinopteri; order Syngnathiformes; family Syngnathidae; genus Oostethus; species Oostethus manadensis. Next base: position 88,856 of record QODF01000198.1, read on the forward strand.
GCATGTTCTCCCCGTGCATGTGCGGGTTTTCTCCGGGTACTTCCGGCAACTCCAAGTTGTCCACAGACTGTTTGTCTATCTGTGCCCCGCGATTGCCTGGCGACCAGTCCAGGCTGTGCCCCGCCTCCCGCCCTAACGAGGACAGCGGCATAGAAAATGGCTGGAAGATCTTGAGACATCCCCAGCGCTAACGGAAAGCGGAGCTTGTCAGGAACGCGCTGAAGCACGTTTGGCGAGCCAACGCTCTTATCTGCGATTACGTCATTTCAAGTAAAACGTGACCAAACACCAGAATCCATTTGAAAGCACATCTCAAATAGTATCAGAGTGTGAACTGGTACTCGGTTCAAGCGGACCAAAGAAGGTGAAAGCACCCGTGGTAAGGTCTGGAGAGCTTCCAGAAAACGTACCGTACCTGTTTCTGCATCGGAGTGTTCCACGACGTGATGCTGCGACGTGCACACGCACTCCAGGTGGTCTTCTAGCCGTACAAAGACCTCTTTCAGCTTGGGCCTCCTCTTGACGTACTCCACCTTGGCCACCTGCACGGAGGAGCACAGACCGGCGCGGTTAAGTTCCGATTCATCTCTGCATCGACAAGGTCTACACGGATGATTTTTCCTCTTGTTTTAGCTACAATTGCTTTTAATTGAGCTTTAAGTTGACAATGTTCTAGTATCTCGATGCAAACGTGGCATATCGGTTACCATGGCAACGCAGAAGCAAACCAGCTTCCGGCGGCTATTGAGGAAAAACGTGTAAATAAAGTGCTGGGCCTTTTGTCCAAGTGGGCCAGAACAAAAGGAGAGTTGAAGGTAAGGTTTACACCAGCAGGATGTGCTGGGGACATCCCAATTACCACCATCATGACTATTCCACTGGATCCTCCAACTTCAGGCATGGAGGAGCAACCACTTCCAGGTCATTCCAGTCGTTACTCCAACTGGTCACGGAGTTCCAATCGTTTGGAGATTCTCTTTACAGGTTTCCTAGAGTGTGAATTTGTGGTCCGTTCATCCAGAACTGACTGTGGTCACGGTTGGACCAGTGGCCCTGCTTTCAATTGGACTAAGTTCTAGGAACCAACCGTGGGTTGACTCCTTGATCAAGAAGTGTTTTACTACAGCGGTCCACTTGGCGGAATCTGGTCGAAAGGAGACTTTACAATCTGTTGAACTGAAAATCCGCTGGAATTCCAACCGATCCTGACTTGAATGCAACCTTAGCCTCCCTATCCGGGAGCCGGGGAAAGTTCTGAATAGGTTATGTTGGCACCATCAGAGCTGTGCATCGGAGCGCGGTGTCTACAAGCTTTTACGCTTTCTGATCTTGAGCACCAGAGGCAGGTACTGCAGTGTCCTGGGGTTTGCGAGGGAGGGGTGGTTCACCTCGTCTCCGGTTCACTGCACGGGGGAGGATACGAGCCAGCCATTGGACTCTGGCGATACAGTCGGCGTGAGACGTTACGGTATCCTGTGATGGCCCGGTGCCCAGCGGTGAATTAGTCACGCAGACAATTGAACATACCAAGCCTGTCTGCTAAAACAAAGCGCGGTGTTGACACTCGCGCAGCACCGTGTCCCCCACGCCAGGGATGCCAAACAAAAAGGCGGCTGTGGCTACAATAGAAAGTTCAACCTCTGCTTTCCGTGAAAGGAGGAGGAAGAAGAAGAGGGCTGACAAACACAGCACAATGGCGTCTGGGTCGGCTATGGTGTGTTTACCATCGTGGGACCCCGACGGGACCGGGGTGGAAAGGGGTCCCTGATCGCAGAAGAAGCTAGCGTGCCAGGGGGTTATTTGAGGAACAGGGCGGCGGCATTTAGCTGTGATCCTGAACAGCAGCGGACGACATTCACGCGTTACTTATTAACATCACGTCTCTAGGTTACCCCGTTGAGGAAACGTGCTACGCAAATACTCGCTGATGGCCACGCCCACGCTATCAGGGGGTGACTGTTGTGGACACTTTGCCCTCCTTGACGCGCTAGTTTTCCCGCCAGGGAGTACACTGGTCGTTAGGTACGTTTCGGGGTAGACTCCAGGCTGACTCCACCGCGACCCGTGGAGCAGTTCAGTGGACCCGACTGAAGTGCTCGGTGGAAACACAAACATCCAATGAGAGTCTGATAAAGCGGCGCCCCCTTTGATGGGGGGCCCCTCGTTGTTCTTCCACTAGCGTGCACAACAATACTCCTCAAACAACCTCTAGCTCTGCCTACTTTGTCAACACTCTTGCCCGTGCTGCGTGTGTGTGTGTGTGTGTGCGCTATGGAAAGGTGTTAACAGGGAAGCTGCCGACCTTCCGAAGCTGATTTATTTGGGCCTCACCGCCAAGCACTTCTTCCCCCGCGTACAAAAGCTTCTTATCTGACGCGGAGTCAATGACTTCCCACATAGAACATACATCAGAGAGAGACCCCCATGCTACGACCGGGGGGCCCCTGCACTTGTTTTTGTATAAATCAAACTGCTCCCAAGAAAGCGGGGCCCTGAGAAAGAGTCCCTGGAGTGGCTCGATGTATGGATGTCCGATCCACGGGGCTGGGGGGGTGAGGCAGGGGGGTAGCCCCCACCACCACCATTTTTACATACTGTATTTCTACTTCAAAAATGTACAGTTCCCAAATATGGCGATGTTGTTGCCATAATTTATTTCATTTTCCCCCAACCTGATTTTCCAAAAAGGACTTTTTCTTTTCTCATATTACGTGTATATTTTCTTTAATATTGCAACTCTGTGTTACAAAGATGACATTATTTTCTTCGTAATATTACGAGTTTCTAATACATTTTTCCTTTATATTTGGACTTTTTGTCATTTTTTTTTTAAAGATGTTCCTACTACTTTGACTTCTTAAAATAAAATGTTCTTCCCAAAATATTTAGACTTTATTCATTTCTGCGTAAATCAAAGTGTCCCGAGAAAGCCGGGGCCCTGAGAAAGAGCCTCTTGAGTGGCTTGCTGGTTGATATCCGATCCACGGGGTTGGGGTGAGGCAGGGGGCTCTGGGAAGCGCACCCCCTTTGGTTTGTCCCAGGCGCCCCCCCCAACTTCCATCCCCGCCAAAGAGCCCTCTGTGTGAAGCCGATTGTCCTGGTCGGCTTTAATTGGGAATTCCCCGAGCGCCAATGAGAGCATGACGGAGGGAAAAGTTTGCCTCGCGCCTTCCAAGGAAAACACTACGGGGATGTGGATGTGCACCGGGGGCCGTGACGACTTGGAAGAGGGACATAAAAAGGCCGCGAAAATAAATGAAAATGCGTGTTTGTTTGGAGAATGGAGGGATGGAAAGCGACGAGGGCGGGGCGGCGACTCATCCGTCGGGGGAGGAAATTAGGCCAGCGAGACAATAAGAGCTTGTGCCCCCGCCAGAAGGAAAACTCCTAAGTGGCGAGAGAACCCAAAACTTCCTCAACACAAAGGGGCTCTCTCTGAACTTCTGGGATTTGAACAAGGAAGAAATGGGAGATGATCTACCGGGGGGGGGCTGCTGCCGCCCTCTTCTTCCACCCGTCATACGTGTGCACGCCGGGTGACGATGTCATTTTTCCTCATTATCACATTCTTCACATTTTTAGTTTTCTTTTTATATTTACATATCAATAAATATTCAATATTTCTATTTTTAGACAATAAAGAGGCCTTCTTAAATTCACTCCCTGGAATATTTTTTCCCACAATTACTTTCATCATTTTGCAAACATTACAACTTTTGTTCCTCGTAATTACTTTTTTAAAGAAAGAAGTACTGATGTCTCAAATTTAATTTTTTTTAACTAATATTTGTCATTATTATTCTGAAGTTTGTTGTAAAATTGTGATTTTCCTGTTTTCTTGCTTTATGTGTTAACTTTATTCTCGTAAAAGTGGTCTTTTTTTTTAACTTTTCCAACAACATTTCTTCCCGTAGCCTTTATTCCCATAATTGTTGGATTCTTCTCCCCCCCAAATCTAAAGTATTTGTTGTTTTGTTTTGTTTCTCATATTACATCTTTTTAAAAAATAGTCTGACCGCATTTTTTTCCTGTACAATTCAGCTCAGCATTTTTTCTTTATTTCATCTCAACGCGAGTGAAAGTGATTCTCATTAGAATACGACTTTTTTGTTTTTTCCATGTAATTTTTTTCTTTTATGTTTACATTTTCCAACATTTTCCAAAGTCTTTTGTTTTGAAATTTTTTTAAATTAGGACCTATGTATGGGGTGAGCTGCTGCCCCCTTCGTCAAGCCGTCATAACGCGAGCACGCCGCGTGGCGAGTGGATGGGCTGCGATGCACACAGGGGAGCATTTTTTGCCCTGTCCGGTATTTAACGGATCGCCAGATGTGCACATCCGAGGGCAGCAGAAGGTGCGATATCAAATATCAAAGATCCCTGAATCATGTCTGTAAAGCCTCCTTCATGCTCGTCGGCGGAACAACGGCGTTACAAAGAGAAGGTCGAGGAGGGGAAGCCAAAAGACGTGTGGAAAGGGTGAGGACGGCGGGAGTGATTTCATACAACAGACAATCAGACTCCAGTAGTGCGGGAGGGGAGGATGAAGTCAGATGGGGGGGGGGGGGGGGGGGGGGGTGAAAGGCAGGACGGAGGAGGCTGAAGTGGAGGATCTGAAAAAAAAATTAAATGCTACTTTTTTTTTAGTAGCCAAACGCTCCGACTTCTAACCCGGTCGGGATGCTCCCGTGACCCGCTGGGCCTCCTCTGCACTTACAAAAAAAACCAAAACTTCATCCTCCTTTTTCATCTGAGGCTCAATCAAAGGGGAGTTGCAAGCGGTCACGTGATGCATCGTAAATCATCACTTTTTACCGCCGGCCCCAACGCCTGACCTGCTGTCGCCGGGGTAACAGTCAGTGTGTAAGGATTGGGAGGGGAGGGGGCGACTCCGTCCGCCCTTCGCTTTGATCCGGCAGCCATCAACACCTCATTACCGCGCCGCCCGTCGGCCTTGTCGCTACGCTGCGGTGGGGGAGTTGATGTAGCCTAGCATTTTCGCTCACACGAAAACAATCTCCCTCTTAGGTTTACACAGATGTGAGCCGACGACCCCCCTCCCCAAACAGTTGAAGACGGGGCCATCCAAAGTGACTTGTTGCCAAAATATACCGTCATGATTAGCTGGAGCTACCTTATACGGTTAAAGGTTGAGCCCACAGACACGTCTCGTTGGTGGAAACTAACAGGAAAGAACACTTTGCTGCACTCTTGCATGCTAGATTTTGTAGAAAACTCCGTTTCATGCCTTAGGGATCATTCAAGGACCCTCTTGGAATTTTTTTGCATCAAAACAAACCCCACTTGGCTGCATCATTCAACCCATCCGCCCATTTTCATCCATTTTCCCGGGTCCAAGTCCTGGGGCCCCCGGGGGCACCCCCACCGAGAGGATGCCAAGGTTCCCGCAGGCCAGCAGTGAGACATAAGCCCCGGAGGCAGCGGGACTAGATACCCCAGTCACCTCAACTGGCAGTGAGGCTACTCTGAGCTCTTGACTCTGTTCCCTGTACCGGTTCATCCAGTCGCCCCCAAAACGGACACCCCTGATCTAAACCCTGCAGAAGGCGAGTGAAAGTATTTTTTGTTACGATGCCGGACCCAAAGCATAAAGGAAGAGGGCGAACAAGTAAGTAAGTAATAAACGAGGCGTATTTGGGGAATGCAAAGTGCGAGTGAAGGTGTTCTCTTCCAATCCGTGGCCCGGCAGAAGCAAAACAAGCCCAGCCCCCGGGCGAAGGGTGACATTTTTAGATTTCAAATAACTTCTATTGAGGCCCAAACGCTGAGAGCAGAGACGGGAAATGAAAAGAAAAGATGTTTTGCTGTGAGACAACGTCGCCCAGAATGCAAGAAAGGTGGACCGTTCTCGAGTCCGAGTGTCACACGGGGGGCAAAGCGGCATCATCGGATCACGGCCCAGTCGAGCCGCGGTCATCGGCGCGTCTCCGCTCTCGGTGGCCGCAGACAGAGACACGCTTGCGTGCAGACGGTTGGTCTCGCTTCAGTATGACTCAGCATTTCTGCCCATAAAAAACTCTTTGTTTGGAGCCAAGAGTGAAGATGAGACCGGATCGGATCGTGTCCAGGGGGCACTTGTGTTTGTGACTCTCCGGGCCAATAAACCCATGAACAGACCTGAAGACCGAGTCGTCTCTTCCAGCTCACAGACAAGACAAGAGTCCAGACTCTTCCACGTGCCCGTCCTGTTTATCCCGCCGTCGTCCCGCAAAAGCAGAGCTCAGAGCTGCCATACCTCCACCAAGAGCTTTGTGTAAATACTGCCGCCTGTTAACTCATCTCGGGCCAAGCGTTGTCTCCTGATGCTAAGCAGGACGTGTTTGTAGCGACCCAAAGGAACTTCTGGGAACTGGAACCACCCCCCTTTCGAGGGAGACAACGAGGTGTGCAGTAGCGGGACACGGGACCTGGTGCTGGTTATGTTGCATACCCGGCGAGTCCAACGAAAATGGATGGACGGTTGATTTTCCCCTTTGTGTACCAAAGAAACCGGGTCAAACAGGAGACATTTTTCACACGGGTGGTCTTGTATCTGTTTGGAGCACCCCTATGGGGCCGCCCACCCTGTCCTGACTGACAAGTGCCAACAACCCCACCCCCCTTTCCTGCCTCCCCAGCTTTGGCACACTGGCCCGTCGCCGAGCACAGGATTGAGTGAGGAAGTAGTGAAGGCGTCTGTAATGGAAGATGTATGGGGGTTGGGGGAGGGGCTTGGGGTGGGGGTGCCGCCACTGCCGCCCCCTCTACACCCGGTGCCCGGCCGAGATGGAGGGAATGATGGAGTCGTGTACTTACCTCCTGAGGGGGAAACTGGCGCGGCATACAAGGTGAAAGGGTGTGAATGCGAGTCGGTGTTTACCTTAACGGTGCGGTGGTGCTTGCGGGACGGCTGGCAGCGCATGTTGCTGGTGTTGCAGCAGCCCGTGCAGCGCTTCACCTCCACACAGGGCGGCCATATCAGGAAGTTCGCCGACGTGGGATCCACCTGGCTCCTGGGGATCTCGTAGATTACCGTGCGCGTCTTGCACACCGCCGGGACCGCCTCCTCGACTGTGGGGAGGGCGGAGCCAATCAAGCCTTGGTTACGAAATGGTTCCCGTGCATGCTGATCTGCTGCTGTAATGCTCCCAGCTGCTGGTTGCATTCCTTTGCTGGCTATTATTCCGTGACTCACTCGCTTACCTGCCCAACCTCGCTATTCTGGTCCCCCAAAATGCTTACCTTGCACTAATTCGTCCTCCCTGTACGGGCCCGTCGTCCTAATACTTTGGCCCATACGGTGCCTAAAGACTCTTTTGTGCATTTGAATGAATTCATCCACAAGAAGGAAGTGAGAATACCAAGAGAAAAAGTCGTATTGTGATGGAAAAAAAGTATTTGATGAGATCAAACTTTCATTTGATGCAATTTGTAGCATAGAGTTGAAATTAAAGTACTAAATATTTACTAAATTACGTACTAAAGTAGTATAAACAATATAATATAATCATTTTGCTGTGCGGAAAAAGTGAATAAAATTACAAGAATAATCAAAATAATTGTGTGTGTGTGTGGGGGGGGCAGTCATATTACAAAAGCAAAATTTGAAACTGCAGGAAAAAATTTCAAAACTATTGAAAGAAAAAAAGTCTTATTGTAAGAAAAAGTAGCAATTTTATAAGAATACATTTGCGATATTCTGAGGATATGTGGGGGGTGAACATGCGTCTTTCTCTTTTCTGTGTGTTTGTAAAGAGGCAGCTAAAAATGCGAGTAGTGGGACGCACCCATCCCACCCAGTAAGCCTTCCCAAAAAAGGCTCCAGTTGCATCATGTGACCTGCAAATTACCCAAGCTACAGTGACATACTTATTATTGTTACGCCCAAGAACTACCTTACTGGCGTAGTGACACCTCGCCACACACAACCGGCTAACTACTAGCCGGCTAGCGACTAGCTTCACCGCTCACTCGCTCACAATGCCTCAAGTCGCTAGCGAAAGGTGACGCTACGCTTTGGAGCTGCTGTGTTTTTGTTTCTGATGCGAGGTGTAGCGTTCCCGTCTATGTTGCTTTGTGAAATCAATGCTAAAAACGGATGTGCCTGTTTCCGCACGGATAGAAAACCTTGCTGGAGCTTCTTAAACGTGTTTACGTGGCGGCCTTGCCGGGCGGAATAGGTGTGTCCCATTACGTGCATTCTTAGCTGCCTCTTTTTAGCTGTTTTTTTCCTATATTTAAAGACACCCCAAATAAAAGTGCACTTTTCCTTCGATATGTGCCGCACAAGTGCCTGGAAAAATTAAGAAAGATATTTTTGACGGCCGGGAGGGAGTCTGTGGGGAGCAGAAGGGTGTAAAAAATGGTTCTTCATGGAGCAGGGGAGGCCCAGAGCGTGTTCCGTCTGAGGCGAGGCTCACGCTGCCCCTCTTTGAAAACCTGACATCTTCAGATCTGCTTGGACCGCTTCCAACGTACACTCGATGCACTTATAAAGCAACGACAATGAAATATGAGCGATCCTCCTTCCGCACGCACGCGCTCCATGGCGGCCTCCGCACCGCGATCAGATATCAGAGCGCCTGGCATTTTATGAGCAAATCTGACAGAACACCCGGCGAGCTGCAACTTGAGGCCTGAATGTCTGGAATTTCCACACTGGAGGACATGTTCCTCTCCTGACGCGTGTCTCGCGAGCCCTGCGGACAATCAACGCGCGACCTGCGCTGCTTGGCTAAAAAGCCGCTAAATATTCGCTGCGCTGGAGCTTCGCCCGCTTCTGTTGTCGAAGGCGTTGGCGTGCGTGGCGCCACCTGCGCCCTAATAATGCAACTTCTCCACAGCGTAGAAAATGGAGTCGGAATGTATGCGGAAAATAATTTTTTATTTCTTTTTTAATTTTTTAATTTTTTTAAATTTTTTAAATATTTTAAATTTTTAATTTTAATAAATCTTTTTAAATTTAAGTTCAGACTACAAACGATATACCTTGACGTTAAAAAAAAGATGTATAAGAGCTTTGTAGTTTAATATCTTCAATATTTTTATGTATTTTTCAGTATAGCTCATAAAAAAATAATGATCTATTAAAATCAAGTATGAACTATTTTAAATATTTGTATAGTTTAGTCTATGTATTAAAAATAAGACAATACATTTAAATAAATTAAATATATACAATACACTACATATTTGAAAAAGGTACTTTAGTATAGTTCACACTAAAAATACAATACTTATAAAATACATTGAAGAATATCATTTATAATTTAGTTTATAATAAAAAATAATCTCTGCCTTTTGGGTGAACAGGAAAAGGGTCTGATCTTGTCTAATAGGACTCCCCAATCTGGATCCAATCCGGATGAAACGAGCCAGTTATAAAAACGGATGAAAAGACGTGTTCCCAATTTCTCCGACAGCAAAAGTGTAACCAGAGGAAGACCCCATCAAAAAAGCCCCGTGGAGCGATACTGTCCCCAGCACCGATACCAGGCGTGAGAATGGTGAGTCTTACCGATGCTCCTCCTGCGGCGGCTGTGCAGCTGCGAGCTCTTCAGGTCGCCGTAGTAACCAGGGTGACGGGAGTAGTTCTTGGGGTGGTGCTGGTTGTTGTGGTGTTTGTGATGCTCGGACCCCTCGATGACATCGTTTCCCGTACCTCGTCGAAACAGAAGGCGGTCGCGTTAATGACGGCCGGCTGCTGACCCCCCGTCCGCCATTGATGTTTCACGAACGCTTGCTCACACTACTCTTGACGAGACGCTTCTCATGTTCTCATGGCCTAGAATACCCTGCAGGGCTTGGGTGGCGTGCGTGCATGCATTTCATGTTCAGGTTCTGGCCCGGTCCATCATACTTTACAGCCAAAATCACATGACAGCAAAGTTTTGGAAGAAAGGCTTCAGAAATACGCTCGCCACCGGAGCCCAACTTTGCCTTGTGGTTGAAACGGAATCAACAGCGCCCCTGCTGGTGCGAACAAGCACTGCACTCCATTTTGCTTCCAAACACCACCAACTTTCCCGTTTACATAATCAGTGAGCGCTCGGGCCCTCTGTCGTCATTTAAACAAGCAGCTTTCACACACAAAATCCTGATTTGCGCCTAATTAACGCCGTCACGTCTCTCGTTTGGCCCCCGACGTTCACCTTTGCCGTCGCTGCGGGCTAAGAAGAGCGCCGTGTTTTGCTCAGCTCAGCAATTTCCCTCCATCTGATAAAGCTTGTTTTGCTCTCCGCCCGGAATATTACAGCAGAAGGGTAATAAAAGAATAAAGCGCGCTCACACTCACCCCGCGGCCTTTCCCAGCAGAGCAGAGTCTCAATGTTTGCACTTTGGGTGGAGTCGCCCGCCCACACCTGCGCGCAACACGTAAACTCACATAAACTCCTCGTTATCCGCCATTGTGTGTCGCGTCGCCACAGGCCAGATCTGCGCCTTTTTGCGCTCTCACGACGGCCCCTTGACGGGATTTTATCGTCATCAGTCAGAAAGCCGCTGACCCGGATCCACGGAGAGGAAGCGTCTCACAATCCCACACATGTGCTCAAAAACGCATACACTCTGCCGCCACCACTTTCCCTCAGAACGAGCTTTTAAACATCGCGGGTCACTGCCCCAAAGCTCCCCGTCGCAGCAGCCCGTTTTTCAGCACCGCAGAAAGAGATCTCTTTGTTGCCCCCCCCATCTGATGGTCAGCAGCATCGCGGGGGAAACGGTTGATGGCGGAACGGAAGAAACACGTTAATCGGTCGGCAGGTCCAACAGACGCTCGGAAGAGATTTTACGACTTGTTAATGACTCGCTCCGTTAGCTCGAGGGGGCGCCGCTGGCTTAGCTGCGCGAGCATCGTGCTAGGATCTGTAGCTCACCCAAGGGTAGCGGGCAGAGCTCCAGGCTTCATTTGAAAGATGTGTAGTGAAGCCTGCTTAGTTTAAGAAGGAAGGTTCGGAAAACCCACAAACAAGTGAGGGGGAAGTTTTTCCACATTTGCTAATCATAAACAGACTCTTGGGTTTAAAGCTGCCACAATCAATATTTTTAATCATTTTTATTATTTCTTCTAACAGCTACCAATAACTTTCTGTTTGTCAAGACCAGTACGGTACTGGTAATTTATATATATTTTTTTATCTCCTTTTCAAATGTAGTTTTATCCGTATCTCACTACCGCATCCCTACCGACCGGAGAACCGGAGTATCGAGCGAAGGAAGTGGCCTGCTGTGGCCCGGAAAGGTGCACCGTATCGGGGCACGCGCTCCGAGCAGCCGGTGTGACGCCACGGTGGTCTCTGGCGAACCTTTTGCACTTTTCAAAAGTCGCAGCGCTGGCGTTTCAGGTGGCTGATAAGGTTTTTTGTGTGCTTGATGGGGTCTGCTTCAACCTGAGTGGATAAATTCCTGGATCTTGCACCGTCCCCTCAGACTGGAGCGGTCCTTTCTAGTCACCGAGCATGAAACGAGAGGTGAAACGTCTTCTAGAACAACCCGAACGGTCCGGTTGAGCGTGCATTTCAGGCAACCTTCACTGTGATGTGGTCCAGACTGTGGTCTGGGACCTGACCGGCTATTCCATTAATGGAAACGACAAGGTTCAGGCGGACGGAGTGAGGAAATGATCCCTCGCTGTACTGCGGTTAGAACATTTGATTCAACATTGGGTGGGAAAATTCGCCTTTCGGCAATTCAGATTCTGTTTTTGTTTGTTGAAATTACGGGAGAGCTGATGATCAAGTAATGGGAGGCGGGATAACCGCACTGCGGTGATTAACGGTCGTGTACGTGCTTGCATGCGCGCGTCGTGCTCTTTCCATCCGTCCATTCCGCTTTTCAGAAGTGAAAATGACTTTTCATGTCTTGAGCTTCGGGGGTCGGAGGAAGTGCTGACGTGCGGCGTGGAGGACGAACGGACGCTTGCACAACAACTCTCAGCGGGAAGACAAACGATCCATAAACGCCCACCACGGCGTCCGCCCCGAGCCAACAACCAATCCCTTGTCTTTCCACGTCCTAAAAAGCCAAAATGCACAAAGCAACGTCCACAACACCCCCCCCTCTCTTTTGGAGGACGTTGCCCATAAGCCAAACATCTCTAGAGGCTGATTCATGGAAGTCGTACTACCCGCGACGGTTCCCACATTATTTCTGTCACACTTTTTCTCACATCTCCCACTTCCCCAAAATAGACTCCAGCCCTGGCCCGCTTCACAAGTACAGTCCGACCCGCGGTGCGGCTTTTGAAAGTCTTGGACATTTGCAACAAAAGCTCTGAAAATACCCCTCGGGCTGGCGTCAAAAATCTTTTACTGGGCTCGCCGGCGCTGCCGAGCTGGCCCTCTGACAGATTTACGCCCCGGTAATAATAATCAGCCTACTACTGTTACCCCGAGAGACATTCCTCCGTTTGAAGCAGACATGTTAATTCAATTATAAACACTTCTTCTCATGCTAGAACCCCTTCAGAAGGTTCTATTCCGGGCCATGCATACGTTAGAACGGTGCGGTGCGGCGTGATGGTGGATCAATACCAAATCAATCATTCGGGCGACGTTAACGATGACTGCCGAGATGTGACGAACGTGCTCGTGTGAATGCCGGCCCGAGTGGACCCGGCGGGCCCGAGAACCCCCAGCTCGCGAGCAGCCGTGTCCGTTTACAGAACGCGTGACAAAGTTACCGCGGTAACGGCGGCTCGCGTGATCTTCCCGAATCAAACTCCTAGCAGGGGTCCCGCAACCAAAACGGTTGTTTCCTCACACGTGACTCGGCCCAGCGCAGGCTTTTTTTCGAGAGGTCGCTGGGTGCACACTTATTTCCTGTCCAGTGGCGTTACCGTGGCGATGCCCTGTGCACTTGATTCCAGGAGAGCATGCAGGGTGTGTGTGCGCGCCAAAGCAGCTTCACTACGCTGCCTCACAACTATGCAGCGTTCAAGAGCGATGGGAATGCTGAGAGACAAACATTCACACCAAAAATACGGTAGTTTTGGTGTGAATGCTCATCGTCCGGCATTCACACCAAAAATAGGCATTCTCTGAATGCTAAGAGACGAGTGGTCACAGCAAAAATATTGGAGACCACCACAAACAGTAAAAAGATATTCATTGTGTGAATGAAGATTAACGTTCACACTAACGCTACGTGGTGCGTCCAGAACATTTGTGTGCATGCTGAGAGACCAGCATTCACACTAACGCAGGTTGTGCACCAAACATATTTGCTGTGTGAATGCTGAGAGATGACCATTTATGTCAGTGCGTCCAAAGTCAGCACTGCGTGAATGCTAAGAGAAGAACACTATTTTGTACATCCCAAGCCTTTGCCGTGTGAATGCGAAGAAACCAGTCGTAAGGCAATTTTGTGTGTGAAAGCTGAGAGATAAGCATTTACATCCGTGCATCTAAAGTCAGCACTGCGTGAATGCTAAGAGACAAATGTTCAGATGAATTCTTTTCTGTACATCTTCAGCCTTTGCTGTGTGACGCTGAGAGACGAGTCGTAAGGCAATTTTGTGTGTGAAAGCTGCGAGATGAGTATTTACGTTGGTGCGCCCAAAGCAAGCCCTCTGTGAATGCTAAGAGACAAATGCTTTTCTGTACGGCTTAAGCCTTTGCTGTGTGATTGCTGAGAAACAAATTTTGTGTGTGAATGCTAAAATGCGCATTCACACCAGCACAATTGTGCGTCCCAAAAATGTACTGTGTGAAAGCTGAGAGATGAGCATCCACAGTAGCAATCCATTTTGAACATACAAAGCAGTCGCCATGCGAGTGCTGACAAACAAGTGATAATGCCATTTTTGTGTGTGAATGCCGAGGATCCAGCACCGGTACTTAAACACCACCTCTGCCATCTCTTAGCGGACGGAGCAAACGGCGAGTGTGCTCATTCATCAGGCGACCTGACAATTAATACATTTTAAGCGTTGAAGTCGAGTCTTGACGACCCCGCCGACTTACTGCCAGTAGGGGGCGCACGTGGGAGCCTGCTATGATAGGCCAGGAATGTCTGCGGATCTCCATAACGAGACACGCAGGTTCATTAGCTGGACTCTTCTTCTTCTACTCTAAGACACTTTCCCTCTCTAGTCTGGACACGACCCGGGCTCTGCACGCATACCAAAAAAAACGCTGACTCGGTGAAATGCACCGAGAGGATGGGGGTGGCGGTTGCAGGGGAAATGGGTAGGAGTGAGGATTTCAGAAAAAGGGCAGAATCATCTTGAGGCAGAATTTACCTACGGACTCAATTTCCAGCAGCCGCTGGAGGTCGCTGATGCTGTGGATTTCACTGCGCGCCAGCCTGTCGATCAGCTCCTGGGGAAACTGCACTTCCTTGGGGGGGGGAGAGGGGGGAGGGGGTTAGTGACGTTTTATTGCAAATGTTGCTAACAAACTCCTGTTTCGGACCAGCACGGGGGCTTCTCCCACGACCCCAACAAGTTTTTTACTTTTGACTTTGACGCGCGGCGCGCAAAGGTGCCTCGCGCACCAGGACCAGGACCAGGACCAAGGACACTGGGCCAGGACCCGGGCCTGGGTGGCAACTTTAAGCTCCGCAAGCGCACCTGGCGTGTGCGCACTTTGGCGACACTTTTGCACTTGTTGCGCTCCTGCACATGCGGGGAGGGGGGGGGGCTATTTTTACTGGGTTCCCATGGATCGTCGAACGCTGCAAACAATTAGGCAACCAACAGAGGCCCAAAATAACCCGGCGTGGTAGGCTGGCTCGCCTGCGCGCCCCAAACTCTGCCTGTGGACCCCCCGGGAGCAAAGCACGAGGGGGTCTCGGCGGTGAGGTTCACACAAAGCACCTTTTTTACCTCAGCGGTGGCCGGAAGCAGGTAGGACGTCCACAGCAGGAAGTAACAAATTGTGGCTCTCATCTCCCTTTGAATTTGGACCGGACCCCAAACGAGACGAAGCAGTCGTGGAGGAGCCCCAAAGTCGCTCCTGGCCCCCAGGGACCCTCAACCATCCCCTCAGGGGGGGAAACCAGTGGGTAGTGGGGCGGTTCTGGTTCCAGTCGGGCTTGCGAAAACTCCTGTTACTCCTCTGCAGCGAAGCAGCTCGGCATAACTCCTCAAAGTGGGACAATCCCAGTAAGGCACGCGCGCAGTGCACTTGTCTCTGTCGCACGCGCGCGCGCGTACACAAAAAGCGCAATTGGCTTCAATGTGTCTCTTAAAAAGGTATAATCCAGGGGAGAAGGTCCTCAGAGGAAGACATGGAAAAGTTGTCCGTGCGTGGAGGCATCCACAGCTTGCTTGGAGGGGAGAGGAGTGGACTGGGAGCGTGTGTGCGCTGCTGGTTTTAGAGAGGCGGCGTGCAGCTCCGTGCAGTTCGCACCTCCCACTCGCGTCTCCGAGATGGTGCGTCTTCTTCCACCAGGGGAGCTGGTTGGCTGACTTCAGACTCAAGAGCACCCCCACCCCCGACTGAAACCACCCCTTTGTGTGCGAGTGAAAAGATGAAGCCCTGAGGCTCCTCTGAAGCTTCTTGATCACACACACCTGCACAAATCCAACCATGCCAGATACCCATGCCAGATATCCATGCCAGCTTTATGCATCAAAGTATACACTGCAGGGTAACGCATGCACCCGGCGCCCGCTCTCCATCCACCGCCAAATACTCCGGCAATTCCGTCGACTCGTCAGAGAGAAATGAAGTTCACACACGTTGTGTTTCTTTGCACGTAGACCACAAACGGAACAGGCGGCGTAGAAAATGGAGGGTTTGCGCGTTTACATCTCTAGACCCTGAGTATAAGACAACCTGTCTTTTTCAGACCAGTCTGATGTGTGTGTGACAGGAAGAAAAGCTCTGACTCGCTTGAGGATAATGTCTAGCTTTTGCATGTGTACACCACCACACCCAAAAAATAAGTGGAAATGTGTTTTTTTCAGACCTGTCTGTCCCTAATGTGTGTGACAGGTAGAAAAGCGCTGACTTTCTGGGGGAGAAATTGCTTGGCCCATGTATTGATCTGCTTGTGTAAATCTATAGACCCCAAATTTAAGATGACCACCCGGTTTCTGATCTTGTTTGTCATCCGTTTGTTTTTGTGTGTGACAGCAAGAAAAGCTCTGACCCACTTGGGTCTCGGACCCGCTGTAGACCCAAAACTTGAGAAACTTTTCAGACAGTTTTTGTTGTGTGTGATGGGAAGAAAAGCTCTGGCTTGCTTGGGGGAAAGTTGCTTGGTACTACGTGTTCGTTTGCTTGTGTACCTCTCTAGACTCCAAATATAAGATGACCAGTTTTTTCCAGACCTTGTCATTTATGTGTGTGACAGGAAGAAAACCTCTGACTCACTTAAGGATAATGTGTTGCTTTATTTGTGTAGATCTCTAGACCCCAACTATAGGACTTCCTGTTTTTTATTCCAGGACCTGTGTGTGTGTGACAGGAAGAAAAGCTCTGACTTAGGGAAAAGTTGTTTGGCACCAAGTATTGGTTTGCTTGTGTAAATCTCAAAACTCAAAATATAAATTGACAAGTCTTTTTTCCAGACTTTTCCAGACCCCAACTATCGGACTACCTGTTTTTTATTCCAGGACCCGTGTATGTGTGTGTGTGACAGGAAGAAAAGCTCGGAGTCACTTGCGAACAATGTGCTGCTTTGCGTGTCCAAATCTCTAAACCCAGAATATAAGACTTGTCGTGTTTGTAGGGGGGGGGTGTAAGATGTCCAGCGACATGAAAACTCCCTGGACATCCACAGAGGACTCGTGTGGACTTGTGGGCGCAGGAAGCAACTAGTTAACAGTTGACTGGTCCTGACTTGTCAGGAGCGGACCAGACGCCGGGAGGTCCGGGCGGAGGTGCCCCTTAGGGAGCGAGGAGGGCTGATAAAAGAGAACAACATACCTGCAGGAGGTGACAATCGGTGGTCACCCGACCAGGTGGTCTACCTGCCACCCCAACCATCTGACCGGATCCAAGAGAAACCCCGGGGGCCTCCAGGACACACGCGGAATAATAAGCTAGCGGAATAACGCATGTATTCCCAAAGAAAGGCCTATTGAGACAACAAGCTGACTGGTCCATTGTGCCAGACGCCGTCGTCATGGTGATGTCACTGGTCAGCCTCCCAGACTGCGACATGCCGCGATGAGTCATGTTTCCTGGAGGTGAATCCTTCACATCCTGCTGGGAAAAGGAAGAGGAGCGAGGGATTGTTGGCTGTGGAAAGGGGAAGCGGGAGAAAGTGGTGGGAGGAACCTAAAGGGCACCAAAAGGCACGACCATCTCTGAGCAGACCCGAGCGAATCCTGGTTTGGGACATGTGAGGTTGGACTTTTCTCACGCCAGTTTATCCCGAGGTGTTCTATTTGCATGCTCCCAAATTCTGTAATCATCTCTCAGAATTCCCACGCCATCGATCTGCTATTGCTGGGTTTTGAAATAAGTACGAGGGGGAACCCGGACTCTGTCCCCCCTCCCGCACTTCTTCATGAGCCTCCAGGCTACATGTTTACGGGCGAGTGTGTGCCTGACAACATTTTGAAGCCTGTCAAAGGTGTTTTATTGACGCGGCAGCACAGGGAAGGCCGCCATTAGGGGCCAGCAGAGGACGAGTGAAGTGGCGATGACGGTCGTTCTCCTCCAGGCCACACATATCGGGGGTACGGGGGTGTAGTGGAAGGGGCTCAGCGGGTTCTGAGGTAAGATGTAAGAATGCAGTACTTTCCTTGGATGACTCAGCAGCCATAAAAAGTTAACTGGACTTGATGTTTGTTGGCGATCCAAAATCTAATCATCGATCCCAAAACTGTTCCCGCAAACTTGGAAGCGAAGAATTGCCGGAACCGACTTGGTCCTCATAATGTGACAAGGTCCAAATTTGCTCCACATTTCCGAGCAAAGGGACAATGTCCAATTTGGAGCAAACCACCCTGCTTAGGTGCGGTGAAAAATAGATCCATCCTTCCATCTTCCTGCCCAGTTGCATCCATCTTCTCTGTCTGGTATTCCCAGGCAAGCTGAGAGACAGTCTCTCCAACATGTCCTGCATCTTCCCCGAGGCCTCCTACCGACGGGACACGCCCTGGACACATTCTCAGGGAGGCGTCTGGGAGGCACCCTTGCCAGATGCCTGAGCCGCCTCCTCTGGGTCCTCTCAAAGCAGCGGTTCCACTCCAGGTTCTCAGCCCAACAATCCTTTGGGTCACTACCCAAAACTCATGACCATAGGTGAGGGTAGGAATGTAGATCCCTTGCCTTTCGGTTCAGCTCCCTCGTCACCACAAAGCGTACCGATGCAGAGTCCACATCACTGTAGATGTTGCACCAGTCTGCCTGTCCATCTCGTGTTCCATCCTTCGCCCATTTGTGAGCAAGGTACTCGAAAACCATGGACTCTTCAGCTTCACGCTTGGCTGCGAGCCAATCACAGAGCTGAAGATGAACCCAGCAGGACCCCATCATCTGCATAAGGCACAGAGACCCATCCTGCAGTCACCAAACCGGATCCCCTCAGTGCACCCAGACACCCTAGGAACAGAATCGGTGTCGACACTCACTGGAAACGAGTCCGAGTTGTTGTCCCGTTAAAAAAAGACCGCCACCGTCAAAGCTGGTTCTGCTTCAGGAAGGCCGATCAACCTCAACTTGAGCTCTGAACCCAAAGCCAAAGCAAAGAACTCGCAGACGCAACCATAAAAAATAAACCTGACGGACTGGTAGCGGAGCATTCCCGGCACTGAAGGATGCCTGCGAGCGCATGTTTGTCACCGGGGAATCCTTTTGTCTGCTGCACCTTCACACAAACAAACCCAGGCGGTCACTACTAGGACGGATCTTCCTCCCTTGATCTCCTTCAACCTCAACTCCCTCGTCTCCGCCCGTGAGGACACAGCCGGCCCATTAGTGGCGTTCGCCTTGGGCTCTTACTGTGCACGTTAACAAGAGCTCATGTCTTGTGATGGGGCCCTTTAAGAAGCGGCGTTTACATTTATGGTCGGCTTACTCACACACACACACACGCACACACATCAGTCAAGTGAAATTTTCCAGGAGCAAAGGTGGATTCCAATGGCTGGTTGCGATATGGCCCCGGTCCTGGAACACATCCAGAGCAGAGTGCATATCCCGGGCAACCTTCTGACACACACAAACAAGCGGGCGCGTCCCCGCGGGAGTCACAGCGGCTCGCACCTGAACGCGAAGGAGTCAGGGGACGCCCGAGACGGCTCCAGGAAGGGGCGGCTTTTCGTGTGTTTTTAAGGGGACGCTTACGGGCAGGCGGTTCACTGCACGCAATAATTATTAGAGATGACCGCACGGTGGATGAGTGGGTAGCATGTTGGCCTCACAGTCAGGAGGTTCTGTGTTCAAATCTCTGTGTGGAGTTTGCATGTTCTCCCCGTGCGTGTGTGGGTTTTCTCCGGGTACTCCCGTTTCCTCCCACATTCCAAAAACATGCATGTTAGCTTCATTGGCCGCTCTAAATTGTCCATTAGAGTGTGAATGTTTGTCTATATGTGCCCTGCCATTGGCTGGCGACCGGTCCAGGGTGTACCCCGCCTCCCGCCCAAAGTCAGCTGGGATAGGCTCCAGCATCCCCGCCACCCTAATGAGGATACCGGCATAGAGAATGAATCAATGAATTATTAAGAGATCTCTTTTTCCGAACCGATACCATCCACTTTCGGCTTCTCGGGACCGATAGGATACCGACGAGGTTTTCTAAATTCAGACTTAGGTGTAGTTGGTGCGCAAGAACCAGTTAGGATGTGACCAGCCGCTGATTTAAATCAAAAGCTGAGAGGAACAGCCAAGGACACGAATAAAAGGCACATTTATGGGGAATATTCATAGTTTTGCTTGCAAAAACAATGCAAAATTATAAATGATGAATGAGGACTCGCCTGTACATCCGTTCGTGTTTCCCACCTTCTCTGCCAAGAGGCTGGTGCCCGCAGCGTTCTTTGGTCCCATGGCGTGTTATTGAGCTGCCGGACCCAATAAAACGCACGGGGGTGAGTCGGCAACGCGTTTGCTGTAAACGATACGGTTTGTCACGTGCAAAATTGTACAAAAACGGAGGCAAATATGGAATAGTAAGAAAACCGGGGTGTATGAAAACTGAGGTTCCGCCACATGAAGGGATTATGGTGCTGGTTGAAGACCTGTAAAAACCCTCATCACAGATCCTCTATGTCCTCTAAAAACCCGGGCGTACGATTATTCTGGCCGTGCGATGGTAGTTGTGGTGAGCTTTTTAAAGGAGTAAGATGTCAACATGCATCGAGGACGTGCAAAATATCTGACCAACATTTTGACCAAACCTGACGCGTTGGCCGTACGGACGATGCACAGACACACAAGCTCATACGCTTGAAAACAAAACTAAGCGCCCGTCCAGTTGGACCTGACAAATAACCTCTGTGGCCCGAACATCAGCACATTTCTTGCGGGTTTTTGCACCCGGACCACCCGGAGCAGGCTTTTGAACAGCCTGTCCTACGCCATCGCCCTGCGGTGCGCAGACTGGCCGCACCCTTCCAGCAAGAAAGGTCACCCGGGGGGAAGGGGAAATCGGCATGCGGTGCGAGGGAGAAATGGCACCGGCGGGAGAAATGACTGGGAAGTCGTCAGAAGCGAGCCAAAGCGTGGGCATGTTTGCTCGCGGGTCTCGCAGGGTTTGCCTGTCCACTGTTTGGTTTCAGAGATCATCAACTTTGCCTAAATATGTTGAATATTGTTCGTAATTACGCTCTACATCGTGCTTGAAAGCAAGCGATCCCGGCAGTGACGTCCTCCCAGCCGGCTCAGAGTAAAGGCTCCACTTGCTTCAGTACAGTCCTCATCAAAATAGCAGTCAGGCCAAAACGTTGTGTTGCTGCCGGATGTTCACAATATCCAAGCGACACGGAAAGTATTTTCTAAGCGGGGAAGAAAGGACAAGAACAATGTCAAAGTTGCCAAAGAACCTCCTCCTGTTTTGTCTTCCGAACAGACAAGGCTGTCAAGCGTTATACATGTTGTGTAAACATCTTTTCACAGCCATATCTTTGTTTACTGCGGGGGGCGGCGCTGGCGAAATATAACATGACTCAGACTATGAAGACCACTCATGCTTTTAATTAAGAAGCTGATTTAAAACAATAATTGAAGGCACGTACTTACCATTCTGTGTTTTTGAAGGCCACCAGTCTTCATCTCCATGCCTTAAGTTCATCAAGTTCTCTGTTTCATCTCCAAATGCTTCCCTCCTTGGCACCGATGTTTACTGTAATAATAAACCATGCAGTACATAAAAGTTGATGAATCATATTTAACCTTCAACCACAGAGGAAACATCGTAGATCCAGGGTGCTGGGTCCAAAAGGACCTGGTCTGATTAGTTGGTATGGTTTTTGCTTGCCATAGCTTGATCTGAATCTGGTCTAGTCTAGCACAATCTAGCGTGGGGTCTGTGGGCTAATCTCAGGAGAAAACGAGTTCCGTGTGAGAAGAGCAGCAGTAAATATGATTCATCTAAACAAGTCCAGGTTGGAAGTCCAATGGGGATGATTGGGTCTACCAGCCATGACGGTCTAGAGTGAAGGAAGAAGGTCGGAACGCCAGTGCGGCTGTGCCAGTGTACCCTGGTAAAACCTGACTCCTTGGGAGCCGTGGGTCCACAGTCTGGCCTTCTGGCCTGACGGTCAGCGCTCTCGACTCCCATTCTGAAGGTCTTGTGTTGGAGTCCAAGCGGGATTAACGTCTTCCACCTACGTGAACAGAAACCGGACCGAAGCCCAATCAAAGAGAGTCCCTGTTCCGTTGGTTCAGTCTGTTTCTGTGCACAAGAGAACTCTGAATGAGGAGTCCCTAAAGTGGTTTGCTCTTCTTGTGCAACGGGAACCAAAATTCCAGCATGTTTAGAAACGAAAGGTGCTGAGACCGGGTCGGAGTCGGGGTACCGCAGCGTAGATTGACCCGCACGGCTGCACGAGTGTCACCGGGGGAGCCGCGGTTTGTGGAGGGCGGAACGTGAATTGGAAGCTGACATGATCCCCCACCAGGAGCCCGAAAGCACCTCCAGGACGAGGAGCGCCTTGCTGAGGAAGCTGAAGTTCATCTCCAATGAGCCACTCTTGCTCGGCCTATACGCTCCTGTTACGACACACTCACCTGCCCTCTCCTGAGCACCTTCTCCGAGTCCCACAAAGGAACAGACGACAATCCCAGCGCAAGTCCTCACATGCAGACCCCCCCTTCCCCCGAACACCAGCTCTTTATTCTTCATGGATGAAAAGAAGATGTCAGATTTGGTTTCACTTCTTTACCTTCCTGTGCTTGTTGGTGGCCACCACGGTGGTGATGTTCATCTGGGGAGGCGGCCCTCCGAGATTCCTCCGCTTATGCATATACTGTGTATATGAAAAATATGAAGCGTGCACTTACAAACTTATCATAAAGTCATTTCTCTTGGAGATCAAGACCAACCCCAAAGACATCCCTCGTTTATGGCGGTTGATTGGTTTTCATATTTTCATAGTTAAAGCACAGAAAAGCAGTTTCTAAATACAATCTTCACCATTATTAGAGCCCTGTAAACCTGGATAACACCCCTACAGTCACCTCACGTTATACTTTGTTTACACCACGTTGCTCAACTGTAATGTGCAGTCTACGGGATGGCTGCAGGAACACAAGAGGCCGCCGTGGCTTTGACTTTAATTATATCAGCAAGCTGGCAAACTAACTGCTAGAGTATCCAGTCTACTGTGTTCTGAACTGGAGAGAGTTTCAAACGGAGTTGGGAAGAAGGACAATGAAGCCAAAAAGCTTACCACTTCCACACGGAATGGGAGGAGAACTTCTTTTCACCCTGTCGGACGTGCCGTGTGATGCTAAATAATAATAATTACTGACACCTAGTGGTCAGAATGCTACATATTCATTACCGCTTGTATGGCGGCGCAGTACATTCAAAATTCTGGGCACCTTCCATCGTCGTTAGATGGGACGGAAACGCTTTGAAGCCCAATTCGTATTATGAGTGTGTAGGTTTTCGGTTCTGCTCCTGCAGGTTCTCAATAGGATTTGAAAGCAGGAGGTTTAGAAAAGGTTCTGAAGGACGGAACAACGAACATGTCCTTGGTACTTTTCGCCACAATGGTACATGAAACAAACCCAACCTTTCGGAGTTCTGGAACCAATAAATTCTGCTCCTTTCCGTGTTCAGTCAGCCCTTGGGTCCAATTGGGCCCAGGTTAAACTATGACAAAGGGCAGGGATTTTTTTTTTGGACTTACCTCACCGGGCCGTGAAAGGACTTGAGGAGAGAAGCCTGACCCGGTTATGGGTCGGTCTTGCATGAAGCGGTTACCCACGAATAAGCCAGCCCTGCCGCCACGTCATGTAAGACATTCCTCTTGGAAAAGAATGAAAAGCTGCATGGCACCGGTCCACAGGCTCTGCTGGACCCCTTGGTGCCCCCGTCCTCACCATTCCCGCCATCAACAATGGCGTTGTGGCCAAATGTTGCATTCATGTGTTTGGAGATGTGGGGCACAACCTAGACTTGCCTTTGGTGCCGCTTGCATTGCGTCATTATGGTACCTAGACCAGAACCAGAACCAAAAACACTCCTCCCCCTCTCTGAGGACTTAAAATGAAGTGTGAAAATCCCGAGGCACACTGATAACCAACAGGAAGTGCCTCCATTATGGGCTTAAGCGTCTCTCCGGTTTCATCCCTCCTTCAAATGCCACATTCCTGCCGGCTTTGGGGAGACGGTGGACACGGCCTTGGGAAGGGGGTCTTTCCGGAAGGAGATGCCTCCAGGCGGCCTGGCAATCAGGAAGCACTTGACAGCCACCCAAGACCTGTGACTTTGCACACCTGTGCCGAGTGCCGGCGCTCTCCTGGAGGAGAACGCGGCGTCCCACGACCGGAGGGGGGGGGCGGACTCGGATAGCTACCGAGTCATTTTGTCTTCGGTTTGTTGTGTTTGAGGCCTTGCGAGCCGAAAGCCGGCAAGTTGTAAGGAGGCGGCGCTCCGCGTTGCGAACACGTACAAGCCGCCGGCAGGAAATGACCAACAATAACAAGCTTGGGAAAGGAAAGCAGGATAACAAACAGCCTCCCTTTCCCTGGCAGGCCGCCGTGTTGCCTTTACTCCCAAAGTCCCCTCAAGCCCACCTTGGGAAGGGAAAGTCATCTCATGTGGTTCCACTCGGCTGCCCTGCCCTCCGTTTTCCTTACCTTTACCCCCAATGTTGCCATTAGGACACTCCATAGTCCCCACTCCCTTTTCCCGATGCCCTCAGTCTCCTCTTGGATAAAATGCTATCTGTCAGCTTTCCCTGGACAATGCCTTTTGATGCGCGACCCCAGAGGTGTCCAAAGTGCGGCCCACAGCACAGTCTAAGAACAGCTTTTCATAAGAATAAAACATTTTCGGTAGCATGAAAGTTCATGCATTTCAAAGAAATAGGAGAATCAAATCACCGAATAACGTTGTCATTTTTGTCAAATATCGATGAAAATATCAAGCATGCTGTCAAAAAGTCAAACATTAAGAGAAGAAATTACCGGAGAAAACGCACAAGCTGGAAAATTACATGATGAGAAAGAAAGAAAATATTATAGGAAGGAAGACAAAATATTACAAATAAAACTGACAAGATGTTTTGAGAAGAAATACTTGGATTTTTTTTTTTTTTTTTTAAAGAGTATGATGATAAAAGTATAGAATAAAGCTGAGATGCATTTTTTCTTGAAATATAAAAAACGTCTTTGCATATCAAAGTTGCATCCCTTTCGTATTTCACTGCGTGGTCCTCGCTGGAAAAACCTTCTCCTATTTGCTTGCTGCCCTCAGTCTCCTCTGGGATAAAACGTCTCCTTGCTGAGAGCCCCAAACACAAGTTCCACACCCCCGGCCGTTTGTTCGGATGTCCAGACCCGGACTGCTGCACTCAATGGGGCGTGTTGAAGGACTGGTTAGAACTCTATGAAGGAGTTCTTCTCAAAAGTGTGCTGTGAGATGTTTCTGCTCACAAAGGCTCCATTAGAGAGGTGGCCGTCCACTGAGCCGGACCTTGTGATGATCTCCTGACCCAATTCTGGACTCAATTTCCACCCAACCCCGTGACCTCAGTACCGACACCCCCTCCCATCCCTAACCTTTCAATCCCATCAGCCCCAGTGTTGCTCAATCACCTGTGACCGGGCCGGGTGGCGACCTCTGACCCCATCGGGTCGCGATTAGGGCGAGCATCTCGGAGGAGACGGACCCTCTTTGGTTCGCATTTTCCCAAAGTATAAATTTTTTCCCCCCATAATATTTCATGTTTAATTTTGACGATTTTGTTTTCATACAATGAAGACGTTTCTCCTAAAACAACAAATATAATTACTGCAACAACACGCACGCTCATGTCAAAATCATTCCAACTTTATTTTTGGTGAGATTTTCTGCTGCATTATTGTCAAATGAAAAATTATTATTATTATAATTCCAACAACTCCTCGGCAATAAAAAACAAAATCTTGAGAAATAATAATAAATATCAAATATAATATTGATAGTTCATGTTTTTTGTAAAATTAGAGAAAAAATGGAACCACAAAAATTGTGCAAAATTACAAAAAAATATTCATCATTTTAAACTTGATTTTTGTAAGATGACTTTTTCTGCAAAAGCGCTGTAATATTGCAACTACTCTTGTCATATTTCAGCGTCACAAACATTATGACCAACATTTTTGTACAAATATGAACTTTTTCCTCATAAGCTAGGCCTCTGCTGTGGGCAGGCCTTTAGTTAGTCGGCATCTCCCTGGACCAGGAGACAAGAGAAGACGTGGTGGATACGGGAACACGATGAGAACGGCCTTGGCAAAGCGCATGTTTGTGGGGGGGCCACTAAAAATGCTGCACCAAATACAACGTCCTCTCCTGAGAGCACGAGGCTCCGTCCGGTTAGACCGAGTGGCAAATCCAACGCAAGCACACCCAATCACTCCCAGCCATCTTATCCTGACACTTTTTGGCAACAGTCCCATAAATGTTTTCCATGCTGGGATAACTCCCCCCCCTGCCAGGAGTGCACTTTAACATGCTTATTAGCATACAGTATTCAAAGGCACTCAATGCAAGAGTGTAGACTCTTTGGATAGCAGGCTCCTGTACCTGCACGGGATGGACTAGATGGACTGTAGATGGACTGCTGAAGGACTAGATGGACTGCTGATGGACTAGATGCAGATGGACTGTAGATGGACTAGATGGACTGTACATGGACTGCAGATCGACTAGATATACTGTACATGGACTGCAGATGGAGTGTAGATGGACTAGATGGAGTGTACATGGACTGCAGATGGAGTGTAGATGGACTAGATGGAGTGTACATGGACTAGATGGAGTGTACATGGACTGCAGATGGAGTGTAGAAGGACTAGATGGAGTGTAGATGGACTAGATGGAGTGTACATGGACTAGATGGAGTGTACATGGACTGCAGATGGAGTGTAGATGGACTAGATGGAGTGTAGAAGGACTGTAGATGTGTTGCTGGAATGACTTAATGTTTTAGCTAAGTGACACAACAGGAGAGGTTAGTAAGGTTCCAAAGTTAGAGGAACATGCAAAGCAGAACAAAACACACCTCGGTGATGAATGTATACAATGCCAGTGTGTGTGTAAGTGTGGGGGGGGCGCATTCCTCAGTTGATTTAGTGGGCATTAAGATGGGGAGGAATGTGTCAAAGCTGTGTGGCTGCGGTGAAACCCGGCTGGGAGGAGGCCGGATGGATGATTGACACTTTGCTTAGTTCGAGAGGGACAGGGAGGAGGGAAGGGGGGCACCTGTGACATAACAAATGAAAAATTATATAATTTAAACAGAAAACTAAAAATCAGCAGTGATTTTACCAAAATATTCAAAATATGAAGAGAGAATCAAAGGTCAAAATACGATTTAAAGAGACAGAGTCATCATTTTATAAGGACAAAAAAATTGGTAGCATAAAAGTGGAAATAAAAATAAATTCAGTTAAAAAAAAGATGAGAAACAGAACATGAAAAAAGTTGTTTTTGGAAAAGTATGTCACGGAAAAAGTTATAAAATCAGTATGTTATGGGAATCAATTCATAATTTACGAGATGAAAGTTGAAGTAGCTGGGTGGGGCGAGTAGAAAAAGTCCATTTATAAAAATAAAGTCAAAATATGGGGAGAGAAGTCTTCATTTGACAGGAATGATGTCATGTTGATGAAATATGAAAGATTCTATATTTCCAAAACATCAAAAAACGTCATTTTGGGGGAAACGTGGAATAGAGTCGAATATTACAATATAATCAATCAATAAATAAGATAATAAATATTTTGGGAATAAATCAGGAGAACATTTTCAGGAAGTGAAAGGTCAGAAGAAAGCAGGACAAACGAAGGCCCGACGCTGTGGAGGTTTATCATCTTTATTATTTGCTTAAGTTGCTCGTTGAAAGGAAATCAGAAGGCAGAAATCGGGTTTCTATTTCACATCATCAGCTGCTGGGATGATATCGTTCCGCAAAGGAAAGCATACAGATACCGTTTTTGGGGTTCTTTTCTACCGCTTTTATATACTCCGACGTGTTAAAGGAGCCGAATCAAAGTGCGCAACATTACGAGCAAAATGGTGCAAAAGCGAGCCAAGAAAGGAACAGGCGGCGGCAAAGTAAGACGCGCGTGTTGGAAAATCCTGAGACGTGTGCAGAATGCTTGGCCTTTCTTAGGGACGTGTGCGCGGGCTGGAGCGCCCCCAGCCACCGAGGACACGCCCGCCACAAATGCATCGAATCACATCTCAAGCAAAAGTGCACTTTAAAAAATTCATGTTGCCCATCATTTGCAATCCCCGTAAATTGAAGAGTTGAAATACTTTTCGTTTTTTAAAGTTGTAAAGTTACACAACGCAACAAATCCATTTAGGTTTTTTCCCCAACAATTTGGGGAAACTTAGTGTGGAAAAAGTGATAATATTACACAAATAAAGTCAAAATATTTTGGGAATAAAGTCGTAACATGACAAAATGATAATTTACACAAACAAAGTTGAATTCGTTGGAAAATTACAAAATAAATCAAACAGAAATGAAAAAAAACAGCTGTGATTTTATAACAATAAAGTCCTATAAACAAAAAAGAGAAAAGCTAAAAAGAGGCACCCACGTGGAACGCACGTATTCCGTTTAAAACACCTTCTGAAAAAACCTCCAAAAAGCGCCAACAAGGTTCCATTTACACCACGTGACCAGCATAAAAACAAAGCTTAGACGACATTGCTATTATTATTATTAACATTGTTACGCCCAAGAACTACATGAATGGCGTAGTGACACCTCACCACACCAGCCCTGCTAGCTACTGCTTCAAATGAGCCAAATAGTGTAAGTCTGAAAACCTTTTTGAAGGAGTTCTAACAGCGGAGTAGGTGTGTCCCGTTACGTGCATTCTTTACCGGCCTGGTTTGAAATCTTTTCTAACGAGACTTGTGTTCGTGTCTCACCTAAGGATTGGGAATGATGAGCTAATAAAGTGCACTTTTCCTTGAACTAGCACTAGAAATCCATCGGTTGTCATACCTGCATGAATGCGTGGTGTTCGGGTCCGAAGCCAACTCATCACCCGCCCCCAAAAAGGCAACCCACGATCAGCAAGCAGAGGAAGGGTGTACTCACTTCCTCCCGCTGTTCATAAACATTTCTTCCTTTTCCTCCTCGGAAACGCGTGAAAGTGCAAAGGGTTCCGTCACCGGGAGAGGCGTGCGAATCGTTAACGAGACAACATGGCGTCCGCCGTCCCCGTGGTGGTTTTTGACGTAAAGCGACGTGACAGCACGGGCCGAGGCAAAAGTGCACGCCACCAAAGAAAGAAGATGCGAAACCAAAGAAAAAGAAAAGGCAGGAAATGAGCACCCTGTTGTTGGAAATGTAAAACCCTCAAAACCCTCGCAACCCCACCCCACCCTTTCCCACCCACAAATGTGTTGTGTCGACGGCCCCCTGCTGGTGGAGGCCCCGCCCATCCCGGGTGTGGCGTTTTCAACGTGTCACACCGTGAGGGAGATGAAGCTGTTGTATCTCTGGATGTTCCTCTTGAGGATCTCGGAGCAGGGCCCCAGCACGCGCTCAAAGCGGGGACGGTCCAGCTTCACGCACTTGAGGGGGCCGCGGGCGACCACCGTGGCGGCCCGGGGACGGTTCAGCAGCAGAGCGATTTCCCCTGAGGGTGGGGGTAGAAAGCAGTCGCTTGTTTTGTTTTTTATAACAATGAAAATCATCAGTTAGTCAACAAATTCTCCGTGAGCCAACTTGGAAGCCTCAACGCTTTTTTACAAGATTAGGACCCGCTAAGCCAGGGGCGTCCAAAGCGCCGCCCACGGCTGTTTTTGGTTTTGCCCCGCGGCACATTCAACTGCTGTACTGTCAACATAATATGGAAATAAAGTCATAACTACTAAAAGAAAAGAAAGTTGAAAAAGCTGTCATTTCAAAATAAAAGAGCAAAAAAAAAACTTTTTAACAACAAAACAAAATATTGCAATTTAATGAAAATGAATCTGTCATATTATGGGGGTTGTAATTTTTGGATTAGATTGGGAATAAAGTTCTATTAGGGGAGCAAGTCAGAAGACCACAAGAATAAAGTCATAATGTTATGAAAAGTGACATTGAAAACAAAAAAAAAAGACTTAGGAAGGAGAAATCTTTGGGAACGGAGCAGCAGAAATGGGAACGGGTGAGCTTGATATTAAAAACTAGCTGGGATGCAGGTTTTTCTTGAAATGAATCCAAATTGCTAGCAAATGTGCATGAGTTGCTTTACCAAGCACCCAAGTTGCACACAAACATTTGCCAGCGCGGCTGCTGACTGAGTCGTCATCCGGTGGGTTAAAAGACGGTTTTTGGAAAACAGTGAAACATGCGCGTGTGATTTGGCACCGAGCCACATCCTCTCACCAAAGTAGTCGGAGGGTCCGAGGCGTCCCACCTCCACATACTCTTCATTGTCGGACCTGCGCTGCAGAACAGAAGCTATTCCCTGGAGACAGGACAGACAAGAGGCAGAATTGACAGAAAGAAAAGAGGAGTGTGTGTGTGTGTGTGTGTGTGTGGATGGACAGAAAAAGAAAGAAGAGGAGGGGGGGGGAGTTAGGGAGGAGTTCC
This sequence comes from Oostethus manadensis, assembly GCA_024372805.1. NCBI lineage: Eukaryota > Metazoa > Chordata > Actinopteri > Syngnathiformes > Syngnathidae > Oostethus > Oostethus manadensis. Next base: position 119,019 of record QODF01000198.1, read on the forward strand.
TGTGAATGGAGCTGAACATCATCAGGAGGATTAAGCTGAGGAGAAATTCCTTTGCTTCATAAGACACAGGTGCACAGGATTTGGGCCTCACTCTCTCTCTTTTCTTTTTTTCGGAAAGGACACCTGTTCCGTGGGAGGCGAATGTGCACAAACACACGCACATGTTCCACCAAGGATGAAGACTTGGATTTGCTCCCTTCTCTCTGGAGTGTTATAAACACAAACATCTAAGACACTTAGCCACTGAACAAATGACTCATGCTGTCCCATCATTCCCATATCAACATTCACACACACACACACACGCACACACGCACACTACATGGAAACTACTGAACCCTCCAAGACAAACGGCGGTCCAATGAAATATCCCCACTTCCATACACAAAATAAGTGGGAGTCTCATCGAAAAGGTTGAGGGAAATCTGTTTTCCATCGCCTTAGCCCAGAATGAGCGTAGCCTGCAGCTGTTGTTTGGCATCCACCAAATGCTGTACCAACAACGCTCTCAGAAGCGGGACAGAACATGCTTTTTGTCCTACGTCCGGACTTTACCGTATAATGTGTGCCACCGAAATGTCAGAAAGAGAACTTGGAAAACAAACTTCTCTGTCTTTAATCCTTTTCTTGGTTTCCTTCTGCTGCTGCTGGACATCCTTCTGATGCCAAATATGAATATAATCGACCGTAATGAGGACCCAGAAAGTGCCAGCTCCGCAGCACATGCATAATGGCGTAACTGTATCTCATTTAGGGGTGCACCACAATCATCAGGGACTTATTTCGTCATATCGATAAATCAGATAACATTAAAAATAGCTCAGTAGAAACGCATACTGTGTGGGTGAACAAATCAAGCACTCCTTCTTCTCCTGCTTGTAGTCATCTTGTAAATAAACGTTCACTTTAAAAGAAAGCGCTGTGCAAAAAGCTCCATGATGAGAGGGAAAAAACACACGGAGCACACAAAAAACTATCAGCCACCTGAAACGCCAGCACTGCGGCATTTGAAAAGTGCAAAACGTTTGCCAGAGAACTCCGTGGCGCCACGCAGGTTGCTAAGACCGTTGACTGAATACAGTGCACCTTGCAGGCCCCGCCTGGTGGCTCCTCCCGCTCTTTACTCCGGTTCTCCTGACATCTGTAGTGGCACACCGGCTGCTCGGAGCGTGTGCCCGGATACAGTGCACCTTGCTGGGCCACAGCAGGTGGCTCCTCCCGCTCTACAGTCTGGTTGTCCTGATAGTAGTAGTAATGTCATGAGCTTTCATTAGGACTTATCAACAGGTATACTTGGTTGCTCCTTTCTTCCACTCCTTCCTACCTTCAGGTGTGCACAAACACACTTGAATAAAAAAGGTATTGTTGAGAGGGCACCCACTCTTAAACTGTTGTTGGATTTGTACTTGTCTCAGTTTTTGTACACTCAGTTATCATGTACGGCCATTGACTCAATGGTCCCCCAATATTCCTGTACAAAATGTGTTTATGAGCGATTTTGAAGCAAAATACAAACTACCTGGTCATTAAAGACAGGCAAGTCTGGAAGAAAGTTCAATCATTGGTGCCAATCAATGCTAAGATGGAATCAGCATTTCCTTCAATGCTCTGCACCTTTTATCCTGAATGTACAAGAAATCAAAGTCAAATGTACACAAGAAAAGATTACATTGATCTGAATATGCAAAATACAAGAACAACTAAACGCTGAAACGATCCCTGCCGTCATTCTAATGGACAAACACCTCATGCTCGCCCTTTGACCTTGGACAGAAGTAATCCCACTGAGGGGTTGTGAAGGGTGCTTACTTCAAGGTTTCCTGCAATCTACGGTGTTTGCTGCTACGCAATTTAGCAAATGGGGATATTTTTCCAGTCACACAGGATCAATGCATCCATTGTGTGCTACGTAAAAGCAAGCACTTGCAAGAACAAAGCGTCATATTATTAACATGTCCCAAATCATGGCCATGCTAAGGCTGTCACATGAGCATTTCCTTCATAACCTAATGCACGAGTTTATATGCCTCTTGTGCCACAACCACGACATCAAATCTACATAATCCCAACAGGGGTGCCCCTCTCCACCGGGAATAACGGCGCCGCTCTGCGCTGCATCGACCCCCCCGACGCTTTTAGCGCTGACAGTCCGCTCGGAGGTTTACTTAACGTCATGAACTTCACCCAATTTATTTTGTAAATCCTGCAGCTACACACACACACTGAGACTTGTTAAGAGCCTCGGGCGCTAACAAAGACGACGGCACATCTTTGTCATGTGCGCTGCAGCTTCAAATATTCCCTTCATGTCTCCATCTTTACATCCTCTCTAGTCATCAACGCGAGGGAACATTCAGGACCTCAAAAACGTCTCGAGAGGCATTTTTTTATGTATACCCTGTGTGTATATACATATGTGTGTGTATCTATGTATATACTGTATATATACAGTACATGTGTATACATAAACATATGTATATGTATATACTGTAAAAATACAGGGTGGGCCAAAAGTAGGGCTACAGTTAACACTTATTTACTGAGCACTTGAGAGATGAAATATTCAATGTAAAATGTATAATATGTAAATATAATGTATGTAAACAAATGTAAAATGTGTAATATGTAAATATAATGTATGTCCATAAATGTAAAATGTCTAATATGTAAATATAATGTATGTCCATAAATGTAAAATGTCTAATATGTAAATATAATGTATGTCCATAAATGTAAAATATCTAATATGTAAATATAATGTATGTCCATAAAAGTAAAATGTCTAAGTGTTAACTGTACCCCTATTTTGGCCCACCCTGTATACTGTATATATTTGTATATAGTATTTACACACATGCAGTACATCATTTCAGTAGCATAGAGGTGAAACAATACTTGTTTTAAAAGTCAGAATACTATGAGAAACAAACAAAACAAAATAAAGTTGCAATTTTTGGAAGGATTGGGATTTGGATTACATAGGACAAAAAGTGATGTCTCGGTACAAAACCGCCCAAAAACCTCTCTACACATCCCTCTCTGCCCTCTGTGACTCATCCCTTCCTCCCTCTCTCTCTTTCTGGTCTCCATCCCAGGAGGCAGCAGAGTCTCCTGACCCCATGTGAAAGCCAGCAACGCGCATTCCATCACAGTCTGTCCGGCTCTGGGAAAGTCGGGCCCCGCCGCGCCAGGACGAGGGGGGAAGAGACGAAGGAAGGCTCGGAGCTTAAACGGGGAAAATGCAGGCTGGACGGGAGGAAGGGATCAAACTTGCAGAAACGCTGTTGAGGTCTGATGAGCTAAAAATGGAAGGCTGCCAAGTCATGTGACTGGATACGCCCACAATCACGCGGACAGTAGGAGCTCAGACGTCCAGCTGAGGTCATGCTATTCTAATGTTATTAGCAACGTTAGCATACGCATCTTTTTTCACAGATTTAATTTTGAAAAAACATTTTTTAAGACAAATGTATTTTTTGCATGCCAGAAATGTCTTCTTCTAAAAAATCATCACAAACTGAGCAACCATAAAGCTGGGAAACAGCATCAGCGCCACGTTACAGTAATGCTGTTCTTCTCAAATAGTGGGGCGGGCCCCCCAGGGGGCGGCATGAGGGGCAGGTAGTACGTAGAATGGTACTGCAGATCTGCCTACATGTACAAATGTATCTTACTCATCTTGTATGGTCACTGCTCTCCATTTTGTTGCTTTTTCTGGTTTCAGTTCCAAGTTCGGTCTGTACAGTAGAGATAAATAATATCACCACTGCAGAAATGGGAAATTACCTCCCAGGAGGGAATCTGACACAACAGGGACCTTTTTTGAAATCTTGTGATGGATAGCCAACGCGTCCTGAACATTTTAACAATGGATTGGTCTGAACTGGTTAAGCGTGTCTTCTCAGCTGTGGTCCGAAATGAAAAACATTGGTGCACATTTTGGTGAGGTTCACTTGTCCGTGTTTGGACATGGCCTTGGAGAACATGCTCAAATGTTCTGCCTGCCTAAAAGGACTTCCCCTGTTCCTCCTATGCAGCCATTCCATCCCACAATCCCACAGATTCCTTGGCATATTTGCCTTTCTCTTCTGATGACTCATGCATTGCTAACTGTTATATCAGCCCCCCTGGCTGTGGATTTCTCCAAACCTGGTGAGATAATACGACGAGAACATACAGTATGTGGAGCGCTCTGTAAATGTTTGCATAAGGATGTCTTTTTGTCATGTTTTGCTAACTCATCAGAATTGGAAGCAAAAATCCAAACGGTAGCTGAGTGGAGGGCCGGAAGAGAGAAGTGAGGGACGAGTACTGTAAGGGACGCATCACTCAGCACTTTTGATAAATCCTTCTGTGGCTTAGCTGCACCTCACCGCTCCCACGGACAACCGAGCACTGACAAAGCCCAGTGAGGGGCGTAAGAATGAGAGGGGAAGAAGTAATCACAATGTGAGAAAGACGCACAGACTGGCCAAGTAGAGACTAAAGAAAACCACTAGATTGCATCCAGCACTGGACCCTCTTGACTTGCGTATTGTCAGTATGGAGTTGATCAAACGTGTGTTAAGACGACAGGCAGGGGGGCCTATTATGGAGCTGCAGCAGGAGCCCCAGCTCAACAGGGTGTCTTGCATGGAGTGAGGAGGAGGGCTGCTCCTCACAGAACAACCGTGGTTGTGGGTCTGCAGTGTGTGCTGGTGGAACTAAACTGTCAGACAAGAGAAGAACACACCGACTTCCTGGCATGACGACAATGAAGTCCAGTGTACGACTGGCAGGGAATGCGGTGCCGAAGCGGGCGCACGGCACCTTACCTCTGTGATGATGAAGAAGTCATCACCGGGTTCGCCTTGGACCACGATCTTCTCACCGTCTTCAAACTGGACGGGTTCCAAAGCATCAGCGACGGTCAGACGCTCCCACTTGTCCAAAGACTCTGTGAATGGAACGAACACACACACACCGTGGATTTTAACAATGATGTGCCGGAACGTCACGCGATGGTGATGAATTCATTACCCAATAACAGGACAATAATGTTCAGGTTTATGTGCTCCAGCCTCACAGCTGAAATAATCGTATTGACTTCAGTATAAGACGACGCTCAATGTAAGACAACAATTCCATTCTTGGAAAAATTCATCCTTTTTTCATCATCTTTTCAATGTCACTGGACAAAACACTACTTAACTTCTCACTTCAAATCCGCGTCATAACTTCAGCCACTTTTTTTTCCAAAGGCTTGTTAGTCACGTGTGTGAGGGACCAGAAGAAAAACTCAGACTTGCTTAAGGATAAGTCATTTGGCGCTGTCCTAATTTTTCAGACGCTTTTGGAGGGAAAATGAATAGTCCACAATAATTAGCAAATCTTTGAGGATGTCCTACATTTTTTTGAGCTGCACTATACAACATAGGTGAGAGTATTTGCTCGGTTGGTAGTGACTTCTTTTTTTTAACATGAGCTGAGATATGGTTCTCTAAAAATAACCCAACTTCTGATCACTACTGGTTAGATAAGTAGTTGTGCAGGATTGTGTGTAAGTGCAATATCAAAAACTTTGTAACTTCAGTAATGAATGTGAAGTGACGAACAGTCATCCCTCGCTATATTGTATTTTTTTCTGACAATAATAAATGATGAATAATTACTCAACATACGGAAATACAAGTCATACGTACTTATCTTAACACAGTTAACCATTAGCTTATCACCTTAACACTGCAGCCTGCAGCCTTAACACTCAGCCACGGCATGTCCCACATGATAGAGTGAAAAAGGTTCTCCTCCCATTCTGTGTGGAAGTGGTAAGTTTTTAATTCTTATCTTACAGCAAATTTGAAGCTAACTGGTTAGCTAGCAGTGGCAGTGTAGAGTCCCTGCAGCATAAGTGTTGAGCAATGTAACAATGAATAATAAAGGTGACCATAGGGATGTTATTTCATGTCTACTGGGCTCTAATAGTGTTTAAAATTAGAAAGTCATAAACAGTTTTTTAAACCTATATCATGGAAATTTATTTATCATTGGCTCCAGATCTAATGATCCGCAAAAAAAGAGGGATGACTGTAATGTATCCCTAACAGGCTAAATACAATGTTTTGCTCTTTGACAGGGATCAATTGGTGTTTATAGGTTTTTGCTTTGCTGCCGTGGTCCCCGTGTTGCTGCAAAGTAGTCCAGCCCGAATGCAACACCAATGCCCAACTCTTCTCACCACTGCCTAACAAACAAGCGCCAGTGGAAACAACTGCCTTTCCAGATTTCCATACTCAAATCCAGCCGTTAGCAGCGTATAATTCCCGAGGATGTTTGTTTGCACCCATAAAAGCAAAAACAAAAAACACACCGACGCTTGCATAGAATGTTCTGACCGGAGAGGCGCAGGAGCGGATTTCAAAGACCAGCTCGTCTATCTTTCAAAGATTGCTGCTGCCTAATCGGAACGCTTTATGTGTGGAATGTGCCGTGAAAAGACTGCCAAGCTTTAGGTTGGACTTATAGGCGTAACAGGCGAGCGGAATCTCTTTGTCTGGCACTCTTGTCCTGGTAACCGATCCGCGTGTGTGTCTATCTGTGTGCATGTGTAAATTGTGTATGTGCCGGATTAACTAAGGTGAAGTCCAGCGGGGTTAGAGGTGTCCAGTGTCCCCAGGAGTGGGGCCGCGGCGTCTGCCGGCCCCCAGATGGATGTCTTGCGTCTGGCGAGCGGCAACAGCAGGTCCCGTGTAGGTGATCCCTAACAGCCCCGCAGGTAACACGATACACAAGTGTGCTGGTTAAAGAACCGACATTTCACGCTTGGCGGCGCCTGCGCCTACATGCTACGCGCTCGGGGCCTTGCCTGTTGGGATGTCGGCGGCTTTGTGGGTGTGCATGTGAGCGAGTGCATGTTGTCCCCCACCCCCGGACCCCGCCTTCCAAAACCACTTCACTCGGCAACATCAAGGGCTTGTACCCACTTTCGTGGCTATCTGAAAAATCAAAGACAAACAAAAACCTCTCACCCCCCCATCCTCTGATTCGGAGGAAAGCGACAGAAAGGGGAACGAAGAGGGGGCAAGGCGCTTTTTGGCAAGCGGGCGTTTGAATGCAGGCCTGGACAGGCTGCGGAAGAAAGGAGGAGAATGAAAGGGAAGGGGATCTTGCAAGAGGTGAATGGAGTGTATGTGTTTACTCAGCCAGCAAATAACTCTGTACAGAGGCCACGGCCTCCATCTATACACCGCGCAGATGATCAGGTGGCGAGGGGACGACATGTCGCTTCCAATTGCGTTTGCAAAGTCTGAATGCATCTCATTTAACCCGGATTCCAATTGAAAGGCGACAGGCCTCGCTTAGCTGCCTATTTATTCTTGCGATTGTGTGCACAGTGCACTCACTATGGGGTATGGGGAACAGCGTGTGTGACAACATGCGCTCGTGGATTTCATTGCCTGCCCTCTGGACTCTGCCACATCAACGCAGCAGACACGTGCACTTCACTAAAACACAGCTTTTCTCTTGGAGGTTAATAAATATCCATCTACAGCGTACACTTACCAAGGATGGACACCTTGCTGAGGAACTCTTCGTACATCTTCCTCTTCCTTAGAGTGCTGCCCTGTAGAACAAAGACAATACGTTCTTCAAAATCATCTACTAGCATCAGGGGTGTCCAAAGTGCAGCCCGAGGGCCGTTTGCAGACCACGCATGTTTTTTATTGGCCGGCTCTAAAAATATATGATTTAACAAGAACACTAATAATCAGTAGCAATTTTACAACAAAGTTGTGGGGAAAAAAAATAGTTGAAATCTGACTGAAAAAAAGTTGTAAGATTATAATTTTAAGATGTGATATTATAAAATTAAGATCATAATATTAGGAGGATTTTGGCAGTATAAACTTGACATATCAAAGATGTTATTTTTCTAAGTTGTAATATTGTGAGAAACAAACAAAACAACAAATAGTTGCAATTTAGGGAAAATTATGTTGCAAAAAAGTTCCAATGTCATGAGAATAAAGTCTAAATATTATGGCAGAAAATTCATATTCTAACAAGAAAAAAACTTTGTTTTTTTACGAGAATGAAATAAAATTTGACCAGAATAAACTCATAATATGAGGAAAATTATTGTTAGTTCATTTGAACAGCATTGATTTTTAAGTCATAATATGAGAAAAAAACAAAACAATAGAACAATAAAACAATAAAGTTGTCATTTCTGAAAAATTCACAAGTTAAGATATTATGGGAATAATGTCATACTATCATGAGAAGAAAATGTACAGAAAAAAAAAGATTATTTGGTGGCTGCGGACCCAAAAGTGGGCCATGAATCCTTTCTAGGTAGGTCACACACAGCGAGTCAAAAATTACATTAAAATATGTGATGTACAACCAATGTCTGACTTGTGTTTTTTTTTAAATTTGAACCAAAATTGAGCAACACAGTCACCCCTTTTGGTTCCAACCCCAATGTCACATGTGAATTTATCAATGGAATACTTAAACCTGTTTACAACCTTCTACATTTGGGGTTTAACACAGTTAGAGCCCTCTAGACATGAAATAACACCCCTACAGTCACCTTTACTCTCGTATTACCCCGAATAATTGACATAATAAGTGAAAATAAGTCATATAAGACATAAGAAATCTGTGCTAGGGGAGCTGAATGGGGAGCGGACAGGAAGTGACGTCGGGGGTTCAGAGTTTTAGCTTGCTGTGGCTTACAAACAAGAAACCAATACAGTTGCTGGTACTGTTTCTGCAAGATTACAGAAACATTACTGACACCGCGTGAGCAGTGCAGAATGCTTCATATGATCATGTTATATTTGTATTTTACTTCATCAAGCTATGGTTGTGCTTCACTTACATATGCATATTTGTTCATAAAAAGTCCACATTCAACCACAAAACAGCATGATTGATATACAGTATGTTTTTAAAAACTGTGGAGTGATTGCTGTAAACCAAAAAAGCAGGAAGAAGCAAAGTCTATTTAGTCCATGCCTAAGTCAATTTAGTGGTACTTCTTAATACCGGAGTGAACATGGTATTGATAATGGAAAATGTATTGTTCCCACCTCACACACATCCCTTAAAACATGATCTCCGCTAAAGACTGCTTTATCTTTTATAACGTCTTGCCTGTCATTAGGTTTTACTAAATATTTGTTCGTCTCAGGAGGATTATTCAGGCGTAACAAAACAATCAGAACGCGTAAATCACACTGGAAAATATGGAGAAAGATATAAAACAGCAGCGTCATCTCTAACTTAAAAGTGCAGGTGCTTTTGATCTGAGTTCATTGTGTGTGTGTGTGTGTGTGTGTGCGTGTGTGTGCGTGTGTGGCCCTTCCCACCCACCAGGCAGGGGATTTCCCCCTCCCTGTCGCTGCCACGGTTCTTCCTGACAAGTCTAAACCCAAAAAGATCCTTCATCCCTCATGTCATACACAGAACCAAAAGTTGGAACATCCAAGCCAGAAGCCCGAGGCATAAAGAAAATCACAGTCAGCTGAGGAGTGCTACTTTTAATTCTAGTCGACATTTAATCGACGTCAAGGGTCACCGCATGAGATGTGATTCACAAGGAGACGGGAGTGCAGGTAAGTGGCACCGATCACTCTACTCCCCACTCGACTCAACAACAAGCTCTCCTTACCAGCAGGAAACGGAAGTGCACTTGGGGAGTGTCTGAAATAATATTGTGGGTCACCATGTGTTCACTCCACCACAGGATATATGTGATGTTACAATGTCGGTATCAAAAAGGGAAATTGTTGGACAATGCTGGCATATCGGAATTCGTCAAAAAGCCAGTATTGGGCATGCGCATATTTAAGTTCATAAGTCATGAACAATATTCAATGTTTTAAATATTGAATACCACTTTACGCAATTTCCCTTGTCATGATCAGGTCCAATTAACGGTGATAAAAGAGGGACATCACATGAATGATTTTGGGTTTACGTCAAATGTATGCAAAAACGTTTGACTTGGTTTAAGTAGATTTGCCCGTTTGCGCGGCACCAAGGTGGCGTCTGTGTGGATCTCGAAGCGTCAACTGCGTCTTTGTCAACAATCACATCTTCATTAAAAGCTCAAAGTGATTGTTCGTTTATCATTTATGTTCCTGCATGTAAAATTATAATTGTAAAAAAGTGTTAGCATTTTTGGTTGTCTAGAAGGACTTAACTGGATTTGCATTTATGCTTTAATAGGGAAAAACATTGATTGGGATAGCGTATATTCCAGTTTGATGGGACATTTTGGAATAGCTTATGACGCTAACCAAGGTTCCACTGCATATGTTGTCATTTCAAACATTGCCTTGGAGTGTTGGAACAGAATAGATGCCAACAAAACTACCACAAGTCAATTCCAAAACATCCCATATAAGCTCCTAAAATGGCCTTTTATACTTTCAGTTCCCTGCCTTTGTGTCTACCTTTTCCTCTTTGAGGCTGCGTCGTCAAAAAGGTGAGGTGTGGCAGGAAGACACCTTATCACGCATCACTTTGTTTTAATCTCCCGCCCAGATTTGCAAACCACCTTCCTCCATCACTGTCCGTCATTGTCTTGTTGATAGACTGTCAGCTGTGGGCAGCTTTGAACGCAGGTGTGGATATCAAGATGGCCAAAGAGTAAAGTGGGTATTGTACTGTAAGTGGGCGGCGGCCACACGACGGAGCGGATGCTTTTTATCGGCATAGTCTAATCTCTACATCGGCATTACTTTGTGGCTTTATCGCTGACTCTGATGGGATGTGGTGTGCATGGAAAAATGGAAACTAATAACGATAACAAATATGTTGCCAGTTTTTCTGCACATTTGAATAAAATGATTACGTGGAAATACCTCAAGGACCAAGAATTATAGCACCCTTAAAATCCTTCCAAACAGAGCAGTCAGTTTTATTGTCCCAAGCAAACGAGCCACTGCTCAACCTGCAAGTACCGAAAAAAACTCCAAAACATGATGAATGGTAAATGGTCTCTCACTTGTAAAGCACAGGCTTTGACACTGTTTGCGCATTTACCTACTGATGACGCAGCATCAGGAGCAACTGGGGATTCAGTATCACACCAGCTGCTCAGCGCGTGTGTCCAAATACAGTGCACCTTGTTGGGCCACAGCAGGTGACTCCTCTCGCTCTGTACTCTGGTTCTCCTGTTATAGGGATGTGGTAGCAGTATTGTCATGATATTTGATTACAACAAATCAACAGGTGCGCTTAAATCTACATTTAAAAACCACATATAAAAAGTTTTCGATACCACGAATCTTGTGAAGCAGAAAGTTATAGCGCCTTCAAATAATCTTGTGAGATTTACAACTCAAGAATTGGGCCAAAAATATATTTACGGGTATTACAAAATGTTGCACTGGCAAAAAGAAAAAATATTATTTGTTATTCTTTTTTTGAATGGGATTGGATAAACTATTTGGATTCGGATTTGTGCCAAAACAAATGACATAAACGAGACAGAGTCAACGGTGCCTCTGCTGGCTGCAGCCGAGTACTTCACTCAGTTTTGCCTCAAGGGCCACGGTGCAACACATTTAATCAACTGTGAATACTAAGAGTGTCACGAGAACGGGACAGGATGGACATTACTTTAAAGAAAAGTACAATGAAAAATACGTGACAATATGTTGCAATCTAGTAAATGAATTTCTACTATCTTCAATCTACTGCACTGTGTGTATGATAGCAACCCCGCCTCCACCCACTGAGAAAGCATGACTGAAAGAGGCCTTACTCCGTTCGTGCCGTTGTTTTATGGAACAAACGTGCCAAGGTGCTGGAACCCATGCCCTTCCTGCCTGTTTGGAGATGAGGAAAACAGACACGCATGGACATGGCAATATATTGAGGCTGGTAAAATTGACTTAATTTTCATTTATTGTGCAATAAATTATTTTTATTTATTCTCGTCCCAGTCCTAGTGCCCATGAGAACTTGTGGCATCCCTAGTGAATATACATAAATGTCCATTATTCCAGGCAATGCGGTGAACCTGCCAATGGGTTACATGAGGGGTACATTGGAAAACATGAAGCACAGTTCTTTAAGAGACACGTGAAATATGAGATTTGGTTTTCCATAAATATACCTGCGGGATGGGGTCATTATTGGCATGAGGCACTGTAATAATGTCACACACTCCTACAGCGAGTGCCAAACTGTTTCAGGTCTGACCTTTAATTGCTGTCAATAAACCAAGTCGATCCCACACTTAACCAGCATTGAGTTTCGTAGCGGAGACGCTGGCAGAATACCAAAAAAGTGCTTTACAAACAAAGCAGAGCAATAACCACAGATTTACATCGTGGAAGTTCGATCTCGGCCTTCCCTCCAGCCGCAGCTGCTGGAGGCGACGAAGGAATGAGAGTGTAGTGGAAGGAAGAATTGGTTACCCGGGTGAGGGTGCCCTTCTCTTAGCTATGTGCCTAAGAGGCGACGTGAGGGCAGGGCGGGCCCATGCCAACTGTACATGCCAACTCCAAGAATGGAGGATAAACCATTTCAAACCACACATTTGCAGCGCTGGCAAAGACTCGTGTTTGAAAGGTTAATTGGAGGCTGCGCAACTTGTTTGGAGACATGTGTCTGCGGAAGTCATTATGACATCAACAAAAAGGTGTGCGCGAGTGACAGGACTCAGAACCATTCGTTTCTAGTTTAAACACATTTTGACAACAACTCTTTCTCTCATCTCCCATCTGTCGTTACCATGAGGATGCGACGGTAGCTGTCCCGGTCGATACCCCAGAGTTTCAGATCCGTCTTGGCCTTCACTGTGGCAGCTCTGGGAGTCCCGTAGATCAGGGCCAGCTCACCGAAACTTCCGCCTTCTCCAATATTGGTCACCCATTCCCCATTCACGTACACCTGTGGAGAGCCCAAGGGACATGGCTTTGTCGTTGGGTAGACATCTTACTGCATTTGCATTGGGTGCAAAAAAGATCCGCGTTGGAAAGTCCCACCTAGTACCCATTTGTAGGGTCCCAGGCAGTGGTACATTGGTTATTACTCTGTGTTCCAGCTGAAACCCTAATGACATGCAGCCTGGCTTTTGTACAGTGTGTCCCGTTAGTTATGAAGCGAAAAGATGAATGTTTTCCCAACCGCATCGTGGCAAAGGATGATTTTCTCATTCCATCACATCAGCCAACATCGGGGGGATGTGGATTTTCTGCATACTTGTGTTTTTGCAGCGCTTCCAGCACGCTAATTTACCTTAAGTCATCCCCTTCACACTCTTCTTTGTAGGCAATGTGATATGCTCCCCTAAGTATTTGATCCCTGCTAAGCCATCAGATAGGACCCTCTAAAAGGCTTTCTATCCCTCTTGTCAAACCATCAATGCCTTTTATTCTTTTTTTCTTCTCTTGTTGAGACCATCCCTTTTGATTTGGGGGAGAAGGCGCTACTTTTAGATGTAAAATACATTGACTGTGACAAACATCAACACAACATGCACTATCCTGTTGACTTAAGAACACAAAGGGGGGCAGTAGAGGCACTGTGAGGGGGCGCTTTCATCCATTTTGTGACACAATTGTTGCAGGCCATCATTCAAGGCTCAGTCGACCACAGGAGACTCATCCGTCACAACAACCTGGGAAGCCTTTTAAAAAGACGATTATGTTAGCAAACCAAAGAATTTTGCAAAAGTGCTGCGTCATCAAACACACAAAGTGAGTGTTTTGCGTCCTGGCCCTCATGGGGGTGAACTAAAATTGTCTCAGTCGGCCATCAAAAGCCAGTAAAAGTAAACACAGCAGACAAACATGTAAAATACACAGTAACTGAAATCATTTAACAACTTGAATTAGTAGTCGGGCCGCACGGTGGCTGAGTGGTTAGCACATTGGCCACACAGTCAGGAGATCTGGAAGACCTGGGTTCAAATCTCCGTTGGGCATCTCTGTGTGGAGTTTGCATGTTCTCCCCGTGCGTGTGTGGGTTTTCTCCGGGTACTCCGATTTCCTCCCACATTCCAAAAACATGCATGTTAGATTAATTGGCGACACTAAATTGTCCATTAGAATATGAATGTGAGTGTGAATGTTTGTTTGTCTATATGTGCCCTGCGATTGACTGGCGACCAGTCCAGGGCGTACCCCGCCTCTCGCCCAAAGTCTGCTGGGATAGGCTCCAGCATCCCCGTGACCCTAATGAGGATAAGCGGTATAGAAAATGGATGGATGGATGGAATTAGTAGTCGGGGATCAGATCCTGCCCCAAGTGGAGGAGTTCAAGTACCTCCGGGTTTTGTTCACGATTGAGGGAAGGATGGAGCCCAAGATGGACAGGCAAATTAGACTCAGCATAGGTCCGTTGTGGTGAAGATTTACCGGTCGATCTACGTTCCTACCCTCACCTGCGGTCATGATCTTTGAGTAGTGACCAAAAGAACAAGATGGCGGGTACAACAGCCGAAATGAGTTTTCTCTGTAGCGTGGCTGGGTTCTTCCTTGCGCCGTCATCCAGGAGAAACTCAGAGTAGAACCGCTGCTGCTCTGCATTGAGAGAAGCCAGATGATATGGCTTGATCATGTGGTCAGTACACCTCCCTGGGCCACGTTGGAGAGACTATGTCTCTCAAGTGGCCGGGGAACGCCTTGGGAGGAGCTGGGCCAAGTGCTTAGGCTGATGTCCCCACAACTCGACCTCAGATAAGCAGGTAGAAGATGGATGGATGATTAAATAGTCCAGCATGTGTGTGGTGGCAACAAGTCACAGCTGTTGTGTGATGTGTTGGAGGGAAACAGCATGCTCTTGTGTAGGTACTGAAGCTTTTCTATGAATGATCTGGAGAAAACTCTGCACAAGCCCAAAAAGTTCACATTACACTCCATAAAGCAGAGATTAAGCTAAACAAGAGCAACATTTACTGGCAAGTGGTGGTCCAACGCTGAGGCTTTGGGCAGCAAACCACGCTAATCGGCTTCTCTCTGGCTATGAAAGCTCGCTGTAAGCTAATAAGGTCACTTCCTGTTTTTACTCGGCTGTCCGACATGCAAAAACGAAAGGTGCTCTTGGTCTGTCTGCTTGGCCGTGCGCTGACTCTGCAGAGACGCTCAGATGGGCATCAGAGAACAAAAAGAAGGAGACGGCCGAGTACAACCCGGCCAACGTTACGGGGGAAGATTGTTTAACGTGAGTGGTGAAGACTTGAGTTTGCCTCTGCAAACCGTCTTAAAGTACAGTCAGAAGACCATCAGGTTCCCAAATGCCTCCGTGCTCTTCTTCAACCACAAAAATGAGTGCATGAGTGTTCCTTGACGGCCACTTACGTCCACTTCGCCTTGGTCAATCACATAAAAGTTGTCCCCTTCATCACCTGGCGGGGAGAGAAACACACTTGAGAAGGAGGCAATTGGACTTGTGGGTCACATAATTGAGTTTGATACAGTTGGTGTGGGATCAATTCCAACTGACCCATTCTAAATGACTGATAAACAAGTCCAGGAGGTGATCCACATTCACCCCAAGTGTCAGTTTGTACACTCTTTTTAACTAAAACGGGATAAGGAAAGATGTTTTGGCCACTCATTTGTTGGAAAACGGCAAAATGTGGATGTTTAAAAACAATTGTCCTCCAGCAAGTTTAAATGGCCACCAACATCCAAAGACTCGGACTAATCGGATAATTGACAACACCTTAGCTTCCTCGATCAAGTGTAGCTGATCTGTGGGAAAGGTGCATCAATGACAAAAGCATTCCAGATGGCCCCTTACCTCAAGTTCTGCTTTTTGCAGTGATCATTTTACTGACGACTGCTTCAAAGGAACACATTGCGAGAAGCATGCGGCCACATGTACAGTTAAACAGGCTATAAAAACCCTTTACGCTCATTAAGAACTTGATCAAGTGTAGCTCATTTGTGGGAGACGTGCATCAATGACACAAGCATTCCTTGCTTTCTCAATTCACACAAAGCGAGGCTATTGGCTGATGATGCCTAGAAGCATCTTGTCTGGAGATAAGCATGAAAAATGTCTGTCCTTTAATGAGGCTATCTGTTACATAGGGCTCGGCGGAAACGATTAGAAAGGACTGAGCGCCACATTGTATGTAAGAACACTGACGCTGCACCAGCAGCGCAACAAAAACTCAAGTGGGGAAGAAAGCATGAGCATACGTGACACGAGTATGCGCGTGTGTATGGTACAAAGAAGTGTGTGTGTGGCCGTGTTCACCTGAGGAGTTGAAAGGCTCCGTGCACTCGGTGTGTAAAGTTCACAGGAGTTCACGCGGCTAATTAATACTGAGATGAGGGCGCACGTTCATCATACGGCTCCGTTTTAGACATAAAAACGCTCCTTGTCTCTCTCGTGGTCTGTCTTAGTTGAGACCCCTAGAATCATACGCACACACGCACACACACATGACCTGCTGCAACCTGGCTGGCCCCCTCCCAATTCTCTCTCTTTCATCTGGTATCGCTCTCTTCCTTCTCGCTGTCTTTCTTTTCTTCTGCTCTTCCGGTCTTTTATCACTTTTGTCATGCCTTTTGATTGTGAGGCAAATATTTGCTCACAATTTGCTAACACACACACGTGCACATTCAGGTCTGGTATACCCAGTGTAAATGTCATTCATACTGGGTGACTACCCAAGCTTGCCCCCACCAAAAATATCTATATAGGAATTCTGGCTGCAGTAAATGCTCCTTTTGTTTAAATAGGACCGGCGCTGCAGTCAATAACTTGTAGGCCGTGTCTAAATAGTTATATGCTATATGGAGCAGTAGCTTGGGTGGCTTCTGGAAGTTGTACAGTAGTCCAGACTAGAGCAGTGACATCAGGGCGGTGTACGCCGCATACCTTTCCTCTATAATGTATATAATAATGGGCTGCCTGGAAAGGGAGGGGGGCTGCAAACTGGCCAGACTCATTATCTCCAAATTAGGACTGATATGCTCCTGGACCTTGTCTGGGAGATGATGTAGGAGTGCCTGAGCAACTGTGGGAGTTGAGCACACACAACTTCCCTTTTTTTCTTTTCTTATAATTGCTGAATGTTGGAGTAATACTTATGCAAAGCGGAGGTTATTCATGTTCCATATTCACCTCCATAAGATCCAACATGTATATTCTTGCAATTTCACCCAAGTTTCATTTCTACAGTACCGTCCTTGGATATTATAATAAAATCCTTGCTGCAATGTGAGGGGTGTAGTCATACCCATGCATAGTCTATAGTATGCAGTAATGCGGTTCCTAAATAACACATTTGCTAAGTTCTGTTTCTGCCCTGTGCGCTGGCCTGCACACCACTTATTATGGCCATGTCGTCACACAGTTGAATGTGACACATTAGTGCATGAATGCAGCCGAAAACTGGCCTTGTACCTACCTTGCTGGATCACGGTTTCCCCGGCGATGTGGGTGACTGGGAACATGGCGTCAAATATGTCGCTGAATGAGACAGAAAAGAGAAGACAGTGAATATTACAAGGACACACAGTGCGCACCCACACACTTGTTTGTTCTGCTGAGCAGTGGTATGAGGGTGAAGAGCCATAATCACTGTGTTAACTCTGTCATGTTGGGGCCATTCTTCACTGCCTATCACACAGCATAGCCACAGAGACCAGCCTGGAACTCTCCATGACCCGGGTGCACACACATGGACTTGCACACAACACCTCCATTGTGCACCACACACAGCCACTCAAAGAAGAGCAGAAAAGTTCCTATGCTCATAATCCTTTTGTGACAATTAACACTTAACCAGCACTGCAAGTGCGCTTGTTTAAATAACCAAACACAAGCAAACGCCAATTATTTTCACATTTTGGTATGACAAGTCGGCCTAAACCCGACTCCTGTGTTGTTACAGCGCATGATCAAAGCTTTTTATCTGGGAGGTGCTGAGAAAACAAACCAAATGGCAGCTTTGTGAAAGCACTTAATATCCGTTTCAGCCCGGCAGCAAAAGCGCTTGTTAGCCTTGTTCCTAATCGGGCCAGTTAAAATGCATGAAGCCGCCATGGATTTGAGTTCCACCGCTAAGGATGTGTCGGGGCACGAGGAGGCTCAGTGTCCTTCCTCTACGCCGCTCTCTTGCCTTGGGGGTATATTTATCTACCTAATCAGCGGCATACCACCCCTCGTACAGAGAAATATAGAAAAAGAAAAACAATAAAAGCGGGTCAGGTAAATCAAAGACGCACAAAAACCCGCGAAGTGAATGTGGAGCAGGTTTAAGCTTGTTGTTGAATTAGTGTATCATTGAAAGCGTATTTGAGCTAGTCTGTCTGCGTCTGAGTATATACTGCCTACGAAAGCTCACGCAGGTTTGGAGAAAATGTGTAAGTGTTGAATGTCTGCTAGCCAAAAAAACATGGCTGCATACCGCAGACGTAAATGTCTGACTTTAAGTGACCTTTTGCCTGTAAAACTGCAAAAAAAAAAAATCCCATATTTACCAGAGATGCACCAACCGATACCAATATCGATAAAATTCTGCTTCTCAAGACCAATATGATACCAATAACTGGTTACTATCAGGAGAACCAGAGTATAGAGGGGCAGAGCCACCTGCTCTGGCCCAGCAAGGTGCACTGTATTCGGGCACACCCTCTGAGCAGCTGGTGGGACGCCACAGAGACCGTGGCGCTGGTGTTTCGGGTGGCTGATAAGGTTTTTGTGAGTGCCATAGGGTCTTTTCCCCACCTTATTGCGGAGCATCTGGTACAACTAGCGCGCAAATGGTCTTTGTCGTCAAAAAGTTCAAGTTTGTTTACAAGTGAGCCCAAGGGAAGTTACAACAAGCCGTTAACATCTCCGGCAGGAGGGAAAAGGAGCACTTGATTTGCTCACCTGCACAGTACAGGTAATCTCGCCTCATGGAAGTGTTTTTTTTTTTTCTTCAATTATCGGTTATCAGAGCTATTTTTAATGTTGTTGAATGTTTCGGTGTGACATCATAATTCCCTCGTATCAGCCCGATAATTATTGTGCACCCCAGCTTCCGCCCAAAGTTAGCTGGGGTAGGCTCCAGTATACCTGCGACCCTAATGAGGATAAGCGGTATAGAAAATGGATGGATGGATGGATCACCCTGCGCCTTAATAGGTGCAACTTCCAGTATATATCAAAATATCTCATTCAACATGTGCTGGCTGACTTTAAGTTAAAGCGGCTTGACTGAGGTGTCCATAGTCAGTATTGATATCAAATGCTGGGCCCCTCACAATATCCAAAAAATGAGCCCCAGCGCCGTGACATGACAGTAAAATAAAATGAAAAAATGAAAGCTCCATCATTACTACTGCTAAATGCGACTTCTGTGTGGTCTTCCTCTTCATGGCACATTTGACTGATGCGACTTATACTCTGGAAAATAACATAAATGTGTTGAGCAAGACTTACGCCGTGCACCTTTCTCTACCTTTTGCCCTGTTTTTGACCTTTTGGCACATTTGTACAACACACACACACACACACGCACACACACACACTAGTCAAATGAAGGCATTCCCTCCAAATAGCCACAAAATGGGGTCTGGTTGGCCAGACCAACATCTGCAGGAGCTCACTCTGTACATGTGTGACCGCCTTTGCTCAGTCAGCTTGTGGTCATGGATAACTAACATTGTGCGGTGAATCGAAATAACTTCCTTGGCGAGACATTTGACAGGCGGGGATCATTTGAAATGAAGTGAATCGGATGATCTAGCAGCTGCTTGGTGGCGCGACGCCGTGCGGTGATGATGCATTTTGCGGCTAATAGGGTGTCCAAGACTGAGCCTCGTTGCCCGTCACGGTGCGAGGATCAGAAGCAAGTGAACCTGCGCTTAAGGTAATTACCCTTGACCACTTGGCCGCTCTCCAGCCCCTCTGTGAATGCATTGGTGAGCACAAGAAAGACAAATTCACGCAGGTAATTACTTCCCCTCAACTTCACCTCTCTCTTTTTTCCCTTCCCCAACTTTTCAATCATTATTTTGCTTCCTTTGCCGTTTCTGCCCTCTAATTCGCTCCTTTCCCCATCTTTAGGGTCTGTCGCCCCCGTCCCTGCCTGCCCCAGATGGAGTGATTCATCTTGTGCTCTGCGCTATCTTAGAACCCTGACCTTGTGGAAAGGTAGGGCAGCAGTTAAACAATGGATGCGCTGTTCTGACAGAGCGCCGACAGAAAGGCATCGAGTCCACTGCAGACTCTGACGGGGGCCACGAAGTCCACCTCCGCCCAAGAGGAGGAGGGTGGGGGGGCAGACATTAAAAGGGTTCCAGACATTGTTTGATTTTAAACAATAAATAAGCAAACGTTACATTTATAGTTAATAACCAACTCAGTCTTCAGAAGCGACGTCATCGGGGTGACACAAACATTGCTCGAGGTAGATCTTCGACTTGGTTCAGTACATTTTTCATCCAAATCGCCGTTAGGCCAAAACTGTGTGTTGCTGCCGGATGTTCATGGTATCTCAGTGACACGTTTGTTTTTTTTTTCCAAAAGAGGAAGGTTTAAGACAAAAATGGGTGAAGCAAATCCAGAGAACGACGACAGTTGGACCCCCATCTCAAGATCATTTACTGCTGACTGCTTCAAAGGAATATCGGGCCGCATATAATATTAAACGGGCTATACAAAAACCCCTTTACGCTCATTAAGAACATAGTTTATAACTGGCGCCATCAACTATAAATGTCATTCTTGCCAGTTTATCGTTCGCTTTCAAAAACCGAACAATGTAGAACATAATTACAAACAATATTTAAGCAAAGTTGATCATGTCGGGGTTCCTTTAACACGCTTGCCATAGGTTGATCACCTGCAATTACATACTGAATCTAGTCTAGTTTGGCATAATGTAGCATACGGTTGGTTAGCACGGGCTTAGCTGCGAAAGCTAGAACATAATTAATATTAATATCATTAATATAACATTATAAATATAACATATTTAAGCAAAGCTGAAGAATCATGTCACGTCAGGGAGCCTTTATCATTTCTATTTTTCCCAGCTGGCATTGTTCTGCTCCCATCAGCACCCAATCATTCACAATGCTGCACGCAGTCTTTGTGCAGGCATCAGATTGGCAGTGTTTGTGTGCCGGAATAATGGCGCGTCTGTGCTAATCATAAAAGGGAGGTAAGCAAGTCAAAGAAGCATCGGTTTCACGCAACCAAGCCAAAAAGATGCGCTCATAGGGAGCTTATATTAAAACTGATATGGGGGGAGAGAAGACAGCCAAGTGTAACGCCCTGCATTGTATGCCATTAAATAAACAGAAAACAAAGTTACTTTTGTTTGCTAGCTGTATAAAACAGTGACTATACTTTTACAATTTCACAACCAACGCATTTTGATGACGTTGTCCGCAATAATGGGAAAACTCGAGTACACTAATCACTCAATCAACACATTGCTGTTCAAAATTTGATATTGTCAAGCACAAAAATGGCTAAATCAGAATCAGAATCAGAAAAACTTTATTGCCATTGTAAGTGAACAATTCACAAACTAGGAACTTTCTTTGGACTGAAATACAGAGCCAGGGAATCAAAAAGCTGCATTAACATTGTTAATGTAGTATTCTCCAATGGTCACTGGATGTCAGTATGTGTTCAATGAGACAAGCACCAGACTTTGCGGGAACAACAGGCTTAATTGCAGGTTGAAATTATCAGGCACAATAATACTCATGATAATAACAACTACCTAACCCCGACATTACTTCCTGTGCACACGTCCGGAAGACATTTATTGCAATAACACGCAAGTACGAGTCTTATTTATGTCTTGAATGGCTTATTTGCTTGGACAACATCTACTATAATAATGTACTATGAATGTAAAGGGGAATATTTAAGTGTTATCTCATGTTTAGAGGGCACGTCAAATGTTTAACAAAAACATATTGCATTTAGAAGAGCGTAAACAGTTTTTTTATGCCATAATTAAACCTTCGATTTCTAAACAAGGAATTTTACTTAGTGGAAATCCACTTGTCATGGTCGGGTCTGGAACCAATTACTTTTACTGGCATAACAAGGGATTACTGTGTATGCAAAAATGACAGACTGTGTGTGAGTGCAATATAACGTAGCGTGCTACTAAAACGCTTTCGGCGACAATACATACCACCAACCTCTAATTTCCCCCAACCCCTTATTTTGAGATATCCCGGCCAATTTCAATTTCAATCAAAATCGGAGTGTTTGCCTTCATTCTTACACCACGGCTGTTTATTTGCGACTGTTATGTGCTTTAATAGGCCGCACTGTTGAGTTACACAAGCCCTTAAAGGAAAAGTTTGGGCGGAACACTTTATGTAATCACCAAAACAATCAACAACTGCACCGCACACGGGTTGGGCTGGGGGGAACTTTCCAGCTTGTGTCCTGGTCGGCGAGTGCTGTGCTCGCTGGCATGCCGCGAGGGCTTGAAGGCTTCATTCTCGCAAACCACAGATGATAGTTTAGACTGCTGATTCTGGCAACCCAAGACAATGGTCTTTGTTTTTGAAAGAAAGAAGCCCGATTCCGTTATTCGCGTAACCGCCCCGAGGACACCAAACGTAACCTGCACCTGATTTTTGTTTATGTAATCATTTTACGCCTCAAGGTAATGTATTAAGTTACTGTGTCCCACTGGATCAAGTCAAATGTACTTCTTAATGGTGGTGGCAGTGATCTGGGAGTATTACAATATCAAATATTTTGGAAGAAGTTGGAAACATGGAGACCTCCTGGACATTATGGGTGATACACTACAGTGGTGCCTGTTGTTTGGCTGCCAAGAGCAGAGTTGTGATTAGTCAGCATAACGCGTACAGTGCTCACAGATGACTGCTTTGACAGGGCACTGTGTTTTTCAGCATTGGGTGGATGAACAGCACGTTATTAGTTATTGGAATGTGATGGAGTTCATCCCACTCCAATAGCTTCCTACAAATTGGGTAGGACTGGGGATCTCAGGGTAGCAACCTTGCGTTGGCCCGCTTGGTCAGCGTGTTTATACATTACTCAAATTTGACAGCAGCACTATGGTTTTTTTTGGTGAGCAAATTGTCCACTTACAGGTAAAATGATGTTATCTGTTCATGTCTCCATTTCCTATGTCATTGTTTTTTTGAAAGTATAACTGTGTATGGTAGAAAGCCTTCTTTGCATACACTGTCGTGGTATGAGTGCAGAAATGGGTGGACTGCCCTCCAAGCATAATCTCCTATCCTTCCCCTCCCTCTTTGCAAATCTAGCTAAAAGTGATGTTAAATGTTCAGTTGTTTATTTGTGATTTGTAATTAGTTTCTGCATGAAAACTATAATAATTGCCTATTAAAAATGTTTTGGCTTAAAATGTTTGGGTGTTTGGAAATAATTAGCTGGATTTCCATTTTTTTCTATAGGAAAACATGCCTTGGTTAGAGTCCGTTTTGGTTTGAGTCGGACCTTCTGGAACAGATAAATGACGTTAACCAAGGTACCGGGAGCTACTTGCCCATGATAAAGTGTAAGTAAGCTGTCACCTTCTACTCAACTAAAGTCCTCTGATTTGAAGCACAAGCACCCTTACAAGAATAAGCTTTGAATCCACCAAATTGGCTCCATGTTTACAAGACTGTTGTGTAACACACTAGATATTGTGTGAGTGCTATGGAAAGCAGCTTTACAGGGCTGACTAAAAGACAAGGAGCCAAAATTACTCATGTGGAACAACCAAGCTAAGCTCCTTCAGTGTGGACACAATTAAATGTATTTTTAAACGCTTATTTTGGTTTTGGCTTTTGTACAAGGGCTTTCACACACACTTATAAGCAGACAACGGCAACAAAGATGTAGAAAAGAAAGAAAGAGGGAGGGATGTTGAGTGAGCTGTGTTCAGTGTACTGTCATTTTAGCTCAAGCAAATTGAAATGTCTTGTGTGCAACAAGGTCCTTTTGAGACTTTTATAGTACATCTAACGGCAGTGACAAGCGGCCGCTGATTCCTTGACTTTTCCAAAAGTGATAGAAGTGGTATGTTTGGATGGACATGCTATTTCGGCTTGTGTTTGCATGGAGGTCCAGTCCTCTGTGTCGAAAGCCTGCGAGAGCACTGTGTAAGAGCCACACACATGACCGTGGTGGTTTTATAAGGGATGTAAACCTGGACATGCATCCTGTTGAGTGTCAACCTGTGACAACTACAGCAGCAAAGCACCTGCAGTCACATCAAGGCCTGTGTTACTGTTTGTTAGTAAGTACGGTGGGTAAACACATACCGTATATGACCACCGACACCCACTGCCATACCTGAACTCTACAGAAACCCTGGTTTTATCACCACCTCCTGATTTCTTGAGAACTTAAAGGTGTCATATTATAGTATTTTTTAACTGCTTAAATTATGTAGGTCTCTGAGGTGTTTGGAAGTGGGTTGTCCAAAAGCCTTGATGCCCCAACTCAGATGCTGTTTTGTGTGTCTGTAGCTTTAGGGCTAAAGAGCTGTGTTGGCCTCCACGGCTCCAAGAAGTGCAAAGTTGTTTTAGTTAAGAAGTTCAATTAAAAAAAGCGACCTTATATGTTAGAGTCACAACACAGAGTAAATGATGTCAAGAATGTAATTCCTACAGCTTACATCTAGTAAAAAACACAAACTCAGTATGCAAATTGTAAGCTACTGGTTTGTGCACTCATGCAGCAAATGAACAGCAAAAACGTTTGGAGCTTATTCAAATGTATTGAGATGCACCTGTATGCGCATTTCATATATTTTAAATGACCTAAGACATGTAGCAAAGCCTGCCTCCCATTAAATGGTGTCCATTGTGCGTAACAGCTGAGACTGTCGAGGTTGCACAAGAACACCAAAGCCGGCGAGCCTGCCAATGCCAACATCATGAGAGCGCAATCCAACTTTATCACCTTTATGTGCCTCGCCCAAAATCCTTGGCAGCGGTGCTTCCTTCACATTGTCATGTTGTTGGAGAGCATGGGAAGGTTTGCTTTGGATGGAAGATGGAAGGACGAGGAGAAAGGGTCCCTGTTCTAGGTTGGGTGAGATGCAGGTTTGCAGGGGAGATGAGAAGGAAGCGGTTGGTGGTAGCATGTGAGGAGAGAGGAAGTGTCACAAAGCGGAGAAGTATGGTGACAATGTCTACATTGTAGGGGTCACGAGACAAGACGATATCCAATAATGTTCACGAGAATGGGACGATATTTGGACATTACTTTCAATAAAACGGACAGCTTTGTTTACCTGAGTACTTCAACGGCGTCACTTCTGGAATGAGGCTGGATTGCGAGAGCTACTTCGGCATTACTGTAAATGTAATTTTTGCCCGTCGGTAGAACATAATCACAAACAATGTATGACATTTTCAAGCAAAGCTGATGAAGCATGAGCCTGACTGACCTCACATGTAGATGACAACGCTACACTTCATGTTGAAACAAGACTGTTGAGCTACTAATTTTTAAGCAGAAAATAAGGTGGAAGCCTGGCTCGGAATTGACAGCCCAGATTTGTCTTCTGGTAACACGGATTGACTTGTATGCATTCAGCTGCTCCCAGCCTACATCTGATGATCCAACACACACCAAGCATGATGTCAGCCTGAAACCACGACAAACACGCCCAACCCTGCCGCGTCCACCTTTCCTTTTCTTTTCTCCAAACTCATTTATTCAACCTAAAAACACATTCTTTACTACCTCAACTGCTCTACACGGAGATGCGCTGTTTTGTTTTGTTTTCTTACACTTTCTTATGCACCCTGTCATTGTTGTGCTTTGTCCCAGAGGGGCAGACAAAAGGAAGCCCCTTCCTCTGCCAAAGAGTAAAAGAGGGTCAGGCTGAATCAGGTGCTGACAGGACTAAGCTTCAGCCTCTCTGAAGCGTCAGGAGTGGATGTTTGCTCGAAAGAAAGGAGAGACTCACTTCTCTACCAGAATGCAAACAAATGGAGACATGACATACACACAAACCAGCCTCAGCATGAATCCATCAATCAATATACTATTTTTAATAAATATATGCCTCATCTCAAATTAGTGCCACCCGGTCACCCTCCAACTACCACTCTGGTCTTCATGAGACCA
Source organism: Oostethus manadensis (assembly GCA_024372805.1). NCBI lineage: Eukaryota > Metazoa > Chordata > Actinopteri > Syngnathiformes > Syngnathidae > Oostethus > Oostethus manadensis. The sequence goes on from QODF01000198.1 coordinate 145,071, forward strand.
TAGTGAGTCACTGTGACACGAGGAGTGTCCAATCTGTCTCAGACGCTCTACAGCCGGCAGTAGTGAGTCAACTATCAATTGAACCTTTCAACCTGAGACACTGTTGCACAACGCAGTACAAGAATGCTGAAGCGGAGATATACACTCACACAGACGGAAAAGCCATAAAAGAAATGCCTCGGGGTGGAGGCAGACGATGACTTCATGGAGAAATAGGAAGTATCGAACCGCTGCATGTGTGTGGCAGGCATGTCTGTGTAAAAACATGCCAGCCACCGCTCTTGGCGCTGAGATAATCGGGTGCACGGATTGGAGCGACATAGCTGAAATTCAATAGCTGACATCTGACTGACGTAAAGGCCTCCCGTGCTGTAAACACACGGCCTCACCCGACACACCGCCCGCAGACCTGGACAGTGTTGAGCGAGCAACCAGCCACCTCGTGTGTGTGTGTGGGTGTGTGTGTACAATGAGCTACAACTACGGTATGTGCTAATGTTAGCAACTTGCTGACTGGAAACCTCATTTAATTACGCCTGGCCCTATATTTAAACTAAGCCAGCTCGGTTCTGGATACAAAAGACAACCACGGCTGTTCAAAAAGTAAATGAAGAATGAAATGACTATTCTGAATATAATGTACTTATTATGTACAGCCCATTGTGCCAGGAAAAGCTTTCCAATTTGTTATGTGTGCTCCTGAAATGGATGGATTTTTTGGTTTTCTGCTGATGCAAACACCCCTCCAAAAAGAAAGGTTTGCTCTTTGGTGGCGAAACCGTCTGAACATGTCTGATCTAAATGGAGCTCAAGCAGGATGGTGCACGGCCCAGAAGCAAAGTGGAGGTCACGGGAGAACTAAGGCGCTGTAACTGGACTGTTGTCTGTGCGTGTGCACTGGAACCTATCACGGAAGCATAGACAAAGCAGACGGATGTATACAATAAGAGGCTGTGGGCCAAATCCCGCCTTTCTGCAGGGCACAACGCAACCCTGTCCCCCCGGCTAATGTGTTAATAATGCGTAGCGGTCAGCGTGTGGGTTGTCCTTTTGCCTGCATGTGCCATGTAGCTGCTGAAGTTTTGCAGGAACATCATGTCCTCAACACGGGGGCAACCGCACACGTCACGGTCATGCACATACTACCAGACACGTAAAGCTGACACCATCACACGTACTGGGGACGGATGCTGACCTACAATAGTGAGGTACACAAACAGTCTGGTATGAGCTGAACTGTGTTCTTAGTAGTCCTCTCTCGGGGGGATTAATACGTGAAACGCTTTCTGGTTTGGAGAAAAGCTGTAGGAAAAGGGCAGCCAGAAGCTAATCAGACAGGGACCTATGGCATGGCTACTATGAAGGATAATACAGTAATATGTAAGTGGCATTACTAAAAGGGTACCTCATATGATTCATCCACTTTTCCTAAATACTGCTGTATATTGTTTAGAATTATGCTCTACATCGTTAGATTTTTGAACGTGAACGGTCAATTTGAAAAATGTATAGTTGACGGTGCCACCCATGACGAACTAGCTCTCGCAGTTGAGCCTCATTTCGGGAAGTAGTGACGCCATCAGGGTGACACCTCAGCTGAAGCAGAGTAAGCGCTTCTCAAGGTAGATCATCAACTTGGTCCAGTATATTTTTCATCAAAACAGTAGTCGTGCCAAAACTGCTGGATGTTAACAGTTACCGCCTGATACTTACAGTACCAGTCGATAAGTTCTTTTCCAAAACAGAAACGTTAGGGCAACGACAGACAAAGTGCAGAGCACGAGAACGAGACGGACGTCCACTTTGAGTTCTGCTCTCTGCAGTGACCATTTCACTGACGACTTCTACAAAAAGCCTTTGGCTAGAAAGTACGGTACAAACCCATTCTGAAGTCCGCCGGCACACAAAACACGGAAGAATGACCACCACGTCAAAGTTGCCGAAGAACAGAGTACGTCAGGTCTTGTTTACATAATGTCTTCTAAACGCTATTCCACCATGCATGTTATATAAACAATATGTTTACTGTGAAAGGCCGTGGGCAAAAATGTATCCACACATAAATCAAACAGGCTATAAAAACATTCACACAATAGCTACTGTTAGACTGCTAACCTGCTGCTAGCCCTCAGCTAACATTTATCATCACAGACATCATGGCTTCTGAATGCGTGACATTTGTATTTTCCTTCATTTTGCCATTTTCATGCCAAAAAGACAAACAGTTTGCTAACATGCATGTACTAATAATGCGCCACATTCAACCACAAAACAGCAATCATTTATTAATGACTTAATTCTGAAAAACCGTGATAGAATCGATGTGCAAAGTGGCGAGGAACGACTGTGTACGCTTTCGTCTTGGCTGCAATAAATAACACGGCTGGATGTGGAACAAATTGTTCACCGGTTTCCACACCACGGCTAGTAAAGTTAATTACAGCTACCTGGAAGTGGTGTGCACCACCTGTTGTTTTCTTCCATTGAGGCAGGGCATTTATCTATCATGCACTATTAGGGCTATGTTTTTGCATTATGCCCTGAAAGAGAAAGAAAGAAAACGCAAATGCATTCATCATATAAGCAGCTGAGAATGCAGCATTGACTCTTTTTCTTTTGGCTGGAATTACTACCGCACAGAAAGACTCGGGGGTATATCTTGGAGGGAAGCCCAAACTTTAAGTAATACCTCAGATGTGAGTATTTCTCCATGACTCACATCTAAAGCAGGGATGGGCAAACTGTGGCCCGCAGGCCTCGTCAAGCCACACCAAGCGTCTTAATCGGTCCACTGGGCATTTCCAAATTCAAAGTGTTGCCAGCGACATGACTCGCAGGGCTACGGTGGCACGCTTGAGTTGCCAAAACAGTCAAATGCAACCTGTAGAGGGTAAACAGTAAATGCAGTTTTTATTGGCCAATTCCACAATTCTGTTAACTTAGGGCCCTCTTGCTGGATGGGGAACTAGAGTGGACGTCTGTGGGGCGGAGGAGGCTGCTGGGGACAGGTTCAAACACTGCAATGGGTATGCGAGAGGACACATTTTCCATCTGTGCATGCGTGTGTGTACTTGCATGCATGTGTGTCTCGGAGGAAGACGGTTTGGATGATATGCGTGTGTGTGTGCGTGTGTTATGTGCTTTGCAAGGTGTTGCCTTGAGATGAGGCAAAGGCGCTGGGGGAGGTGAGAGCGCGCGGCCTGCTCTGCGTGGGGATGGTCGGGGTTCAGTCAGGCCTGCAGCTCTCCCGTGGTGGGTGACCTCATCGCCTGGCCCCTGGCATTGTGGCAGCAGCACAAAGCCACGCTGGAGACGGGAGAGAGAAAAGGACTCGCACATAAACGTGGGGGCAGGGACTGGATGCGAGTGCCGACGTAGACGCTGCTCGACTGAGCGAGGGAGAACTGCAGGAAGAGAAAGGCCTTCTAAATAAATAAAAAAAGAAGAAGACCACCGGGCTTTCGGGAGGAACACACAAAGGCTAAACGAGGGGATTGCTACGACAGGAAACCCAAATAAGACTAAACAACAGAGCCTGCTAATTGGTGATGCTGTGCTAACCGGCCATAAAAAACAAATCATAGCGGCTGTCAAATATCCTCCACCTGAGCACACACACAAACAAGCTCCTTCAACAGTGACAAGGACATTCAGGCCAACCTGCAGTTCCTGTAGGAAGCAGTCTAGCACAGGTGATTTTTTTAACAATTAGACGTGTTTATGAGGCAGTGACTGAAGTTATGCATGTGGCAACCCCCCCAGGGGCTGCTACATGCTAACAACACACACTCGTGCTGCTGAGTGCGTTTAAAAAAGGGGGGACTTTGTGTTAGTTCTGCAGTAGAGCTGCAACACTGAATCAATAATATATCAATTATCCAATTCATAAACAACTATTTTGGTACGCTTTTTTTTTTTTTTATATTCTGTGATGTCAGCTTCTCAAATTTGGGTATTTTTAAATTCCATTCATCATCCATGAAAGCAAACCCATTCCTTTTTTTTTGCCTTCATTCTGATATGTTGTGGACCAAACATCTAATTGGTATTATTGATTTGGTCCATCTAGAGCAGGCCCGGGGGCCCTTTGTGACCCACGACTGGCATTTTTTATTGGGCCATGGCGCATTCTATATATAGTATAGCTTAACAAGAAAACATGACAAAAACAACCTCAACAAAAATGGAAACATACAAGAATGTTACAAATAAAATGTAATAATATGAGGGGACAAAATGTAATTTTAATAGCATAAAGTTGAAATGTTAAAGAAAACAAGACAATTTTTAAGTTGTACTATTATGAGAAACTGCCCTGTGATTGACTGGCGACCAGTCCAGGGTGTGCCCCGCCTCTCGCACAAAGCCAGCTGGGATAGGCTCCAGCATACCCGCGACCCTAATGAGGATAAGTGGCATAGAAAATGAATGAATGAATATTATGAGAAACAAACAAAATACAGTATTGGTAAATTAGTCTTACAGAAAAAGTGATAATGTTATAAAATAAAGTGAAAACATTATAGGACTGAAGTCATATTTACCAAAAAAAAATGTACCAGGAGAAAGTTAAAATGGCTGGACAATTTAAAAAAAAAAAAAGGAAAAAACAGCTGTAAGTTTAGAAGAATGACGTGAGAGGAAAAAAAGTAATATTCTAAACAGAAAGATTTTACAAGAATAAACTTTTAATTAGCTCATTTTGTAGCAAAGTAATAAAATATTAAAAACAATAGATGAAATGTATTCTACAAGAAAAATTGTTGCAATTTTACAAGAATAAACTCATACCAGGGAAAAATCATGTCGTTTCTGTAGCGTTGAGTAGAAACAAAGTCGTAATATTATGAGAAACAAACAAATGAAAGGAAAATTAAGTTGGGAAAAAGTAATAATATTATGGGAATGAAGTCAAAATGAAAATAAAGTAATAATATTACGAAAAGAAAACGCTAAACTATTATTTAAGAAGAACAAAATGAAGATAAAAACAACAAAGAAAAGCAAGACTGAAGCTGATATGAATACGTGGTCCTTGCATCCTTTCATTGTGTCCCTCGGTGAAACGTTTGGACACTCCTGGTCGGGGGCCTAAGCGATTACTCGCTTTACTGAAAGAACAAGCTTGGATTTTTAGTTGGAGCTGCAAAACACAAACACTCAAGGCCTATGAACTGCAACTGGATATGGAGTCTGATTTAATGGGTGATAAGGGAAAAGCGTTCAGTTGATGTAGCTCTACTTTTGTTGTTTTATCCTTTCGCACCGTCCCCCTTAAATAAACTTCCGCAGTAACACAAGATAGAGCCGCTCTGTCTGGGGTTTCCCCCCTCTGCTACTGTTTGTTTTGCCAGGGTTTCTATCGCTTGATGATGTATTTATTGTTGTTGTCCTCCTTTGAGCACGCGTGCGCACACACACGCACACACACACACACACACACAAAGCGAGTAGGTACACTAAAGATGTTCCCCGTCTGTCAGCAGGGGCGAGTGGAGAAGGTGGAGAGGTCAGGATTTTGGGGTTGGAGGTCAACTAATCGGGCACTTCATCAACTCATTACTCGGCTTGTTAATTAGGGGACTTAAGTGGACGGGATGAGGGAAGCGCCTCCCCGTGGCAGTTCCTTTCCCTGTTGTTGTGCGAAGCCAAAACATTTACACTGCACCGTCTTACTTGTCATACTGATACTAGCAATTATGGAAGAATGGGGCAAAAGGAGCCGTTTTTAGTACTGTTATTGTTGTTTATCACATGCAGGACGCCCACTGGTATTTCCTCAAGAGTATTTATGGCCGTGTAAACCAGGAAGTGAACACGCAATCAGTAACTGCATTAAATAAGCTCTACTTCCTCCCACTCCTTTTCTGACACGGTGAGTGTAAAGGAATGTGTGATGGTTTTTATTACTAACGTAATTACGCGTGTTTGAAATAAACAAATTCATTACCATAAACAGTGGAACCACAGTTAGCGCACGCACTGGTTAGCATATTTTTCGGTTTACATTGCAAATGTGCGCATTTGTCTTGGTTTGTGAATACAATAATCCATCACAAATGAGCCAGCGGAGCCCCGCCCACATGCCATGGAGATCAAAAAAGGTTCTCCTCTCATTCTGTGTGGAAGTGGTGAGTTTTGGGCTTTTTTGTCTTTCTTCCCCACTACGTTTAAAACACTTTCTTAAGTTTAGAGTAAGTAAATTGTGAAGGCTAACTAGTTAGCTCGGTAGCTATGCTAATGTCCCTGCAGTGATCGAATAGCCTGCACAGTGTGGTGTAGACAAAGAAGAACAGGACTGTGAATGTGATATTTGATGTCTAGAGGTCACTAATAATGTTAAAACCCGTATTTACAACATCATAAACAGTTTTTCTACGCTCTAACTACCAAAATCTTTTGTTTATTAATATTGAATGCTAGTTCAAAAAAAATTCACTTAAGAGTCTGTAACCAATAAAGTGTGATAAACAAGTGATTTCCCAGTTGTTGTACAATTTATATTTATTATTGATGTTTTTAATACACTGAGTGGGTCCAGCTGTGATCCGGTTTTTACATCACAAAACGTCCCTGTTAGTATGGAAACCAAAACCAGTTCCGTCATCAGTGGTTGACTGTTTAGTTCTTTGCAAACTAACACAGTTAAAGCACGAGTCTCTGCTTTTCTCATTGATTACGGCTGCAAAATAAGCCAAAATGGAGCCAAAGAAAGTTTCAAGTGTCAGCATTTTGACAAAGAATGCAAGAAACACGACTGAATTCAAAACAGTAACAGTTACAGTAACTTATAGCAAAACACAACGGCTCATAGCCATCTTCTGTTCAAGCCAAACGTGACCTTACATGAGCAGCAAGGCTCTCGGCTATCAGAGGTCCCTTCAGTAGGGACGTTAGGCAACATTCCCTGAGGTACTTACCTTTCAAAGTCACAATATAGTTAATTTTGGTCAATATGGTAACAGTGACAGCACGGTTCCGGTATGAGGGAACCCAAATCAAACACCTGTTCCCATCTTATCTGCCGTGCTTGTGTGGGCATGTCATCATCAGGTCAACAATAAGGGAGGCGTCGCCCCCGGCAGTGACAATCCAAGGCCAAGTCCTTGTCACAAATACTGTATTGTTCATATTTTACTGTGTGCATGTCTGCCTTTTATTCGTATCAGACGCTTTTTCACACGGACTTTATGCCAGCATAACTGGGCCACCAGTCCTCTGGCTCCACCTAACTGTGAATGATTATTAATTCACACAAACACACGCCTACTCACTATTCACTGGAGAGTCACCAGCTGGAAAATACAACATGATTCTGGAATCCAGTCCACAGCCTCATGTGATGACCTATTCCATCATATCTGGGGTCCCCAACCACCAGGTCCACAGGGAAGTTTGATGTTCTGTAATTTTGGATTAAAGTTCAAAGGAACTACCCAAAGCAGGTGTATCCAAAGTGTTTATAAAGGCCCACTGCTGTTTTGTTTATCTCGGCACTCTAAAAACAGAAACAAGAAAACTACAGGAAAACCCAACAACAGCAAAAATCAGAAGGAGTTTTATAAAAATAAAGTCTAAATATTAAGACAAAAAAGTTGTGATCTAACAAGAAAAGTGACATTATGAGGAAAAATAATGTTGGTAGCATTAAGTTGAAATATTAAAGAAAAAATACATTCTTTGTTTTAAAGTTGTGACATTTTAAAAACAAACACAACAACAAAGGAAAATTAGGTTGGGCAAATGTTTAGCTAAAAATATTATGGGAATAAAGTTAGAATTTCGAAAGAAGAAAGTTCAAATCGTATTCAAAAATCGTATTTGAACAAGAAAACATGTTAGAATTTTACAAGAATAAACTTGTAATATAACTAAAAATCATCAGTCATTTTGGTAGTGTAGGGTTAAAGTATTGAAGAAAAAATACATTATATTTTAAAAGTCGCAACATTATTAGAAACAAACTAAACAAAACAAGGTTCTCATTGTTTTGGTTCGGGGGACATACTACAAGAATAGTCAAAAATAGTATAAACAAAAAAGTAAACTAAAAGTCAAAAATATTATGGGAATAAAGTTATAATATGCAAAAAGAACATTCACAAAGATTCATCTTTTAAGACAACACCAAAAATGGGAAAATGCAAAGAGCAAAGTTAGTTACTAATAAAGGTTTTTTCACTGACAACACAAAGCTGTGATGCCGTCTTTTCTTGAAGTATGCGATTTAGCATATTTATATCAAAGCGGCCCTTACATCCTTTGGTTTTTTTTAGTTCCTCTGTGGAAAAAGTTTGGACATCCCTGATCCAACACTTCGGGCACTGAAGGCACTGAGGCTGTTGTTGCCATTCCCGATCGTTTACTCACCTACTGGATTTTCAGCGCAGACTACATCGCAAACAAGACGCTGAAGCAGAAACGGTCAGTCCGCGGGTCACTCATGCACATCAAATCAAATCACCATCCATCATCACCTTCTCTCTGGAAAACAAACTTCTGGGTCACACCCATGCCGAGTCTGTTTCATTTTTTTATTATTTTTCTCAAGAGGGATTGAGAAAGAGGGATTCATGAGGGATTTCTCTTGGTACATGACAATGGCAATAGATTACAACGAGATCTGGAGTGCAGTCCATCAGAGGTTTGACAGAAGCCTCAGATGGCAGCCTTGGATAGATGCTAACCCAACAGAGAGAAATTGAGGGGGAGTAATAGCAGAAGGGAGTGGAGCGTATAGTCAGCCTCCATCTGCTAATGTGCGTCAGGCCTCGACAGCTCTGGCACATCTTCACTAGCCAAGGAACTTCACACGTCATCCATGGCAAACCGCAGAAGGAATCAGAAAGCAAAACTTCCTGCTTCGAAGCTAACCGCAGTGCCGATTGTGTTCACTTGCACAACTGCGGGTCGCGGACACTACGGTTGCCACTGATGAAATATTGCATGTTATAAATGAGACTGCATATGGTGTGTAGTAGGGGTGTCAGGAGACAAGATGATACACAAGTTTGTGTCTACAAGAACAAGACAAGACGACTTTACTTTTAGTATGTTGAAAAAAATATGACAATATATTGCAGTGTCCTAATTGAATTTCTACTACCTTGCGTTCCTCCTCTCGATGCTACACTCTTCTGCACTCTGTGTATGCCAGCAGCCCAACTTCCACCCACAAAGACAAAGAGACTGCATGACTAACGAGAGGGCTCACTCGATTGATGGCATTGTTCCGTGGAACTAACGCGCCAAGGTTCTGAAACCAATGCACAGAGTGAACTCTCGTCCTGCCTCTTTGGAGGTGGAAGATGAGGAAAACAGACACAAAGCAACATACTGGGTTTGGCCAGTTTATTGTGTGATGTAGTTATTGATTTATCATCGTCCCGGGCCTAGTGCCCACAAAACTGAACATAAAATCCTAAAGCTTAGAGCTTAACAACCACCGTCACATTGCAGAGCGGTCACCCAGCATCATGAGTGACAAAAGCGTGGCAGACTGCAAGAGCCACTGGGACTGAGACGTCATACCCAACTTGCTAGCAACAATCAACAAAAGCCAGCAACAATCAAACTACTGTGTGTGTTGGAGGAAGTAGCGCGACAGCAAACATGACAGCCATTGCATATACTGGGATGACATTCGCCACAGTAAGACCTGATGGTTTACGCTCCGCTGCCACATTGTTTCCCCGTCTAACCGCAATCTGCTACATCAACCACCCAAGTGCATGTTTTTCTGACTGTCTCACTCCATCACATGTTACAGTCGGCTGAGGGCTGCAACAGAGGTACTGACGTGCAATCAGAGGCCCGCATGCCTGTGCCAAAAGAGAGCCATAAATTGTCAGCTGATGAAAGACTGGAAAGATTGTGTTTTGGGTTTTGTCCACGCAGGCTTTAGCCAACAGGATAGCTCCGGCGTTTTTCTCTTCGAGGGGCATAATGGATTATCCCCGCCAATGAAACATGATTCCGGCTGGCAGCCTTGCCACCTTTTAAGATTCTTTTTCCCAGCGCACCCCCGCTTTCCTTGTAAGAGTCAGACGCAGACGTGCACTGGATATCTGGGAAAGATGGAGGCTGGGTGAACAGTAGGAAACTGGATTAAAACGTGAGGAACAGAAGCATTTCCCACAACTACGAAGAGCCGTGTCTGCGCACCGCAACGCTGGCTTCCCATCGCAACCAAGAACACAGCACGGTACAAGACAGATACACCGGGCTTCATCTCCCACCTCCTCTGCCACATCTGTCCATGTCTAATGCTTCAACCCCCCCCAAACCCTCATGTGCTGTGTGGCTGCCGACCTGAGATGCTTCTTCAGCAGGCAACACTGGCACACAGTGGCCGCCAGCGCAAAACACTGGAATAATGCTTGAGATCTTCTCCATCAATAGTGATCCAGTATTATGCAACAGAGTGTCATGACACGCCCAACTCTCGAGATAAGACAAGATTGTAACATTTGACACAAGTACTTTCGTACAGTCTGTCAAACATTAGCAGCAAGAAATGCTGCAAACGTTTGACAGACTTTTCAACAATATTAAAGAGCAGTATTTCTATTGGGATGAATTTCTGTAAACGCACATCATTTTGTTTTGTATGTATTGACCATCATTTCTTGCGTATTGGATGCACCAGTGTTGAAACTGCAACCACTACATTTAGAGAGAACATATAGAAACATATAGAAATTCCACTGGACTATGAGCCATACATGTCCATGTTATTAAATGGGCATATTGTGACGCACACAAGACGGTGAGGAACAGGTAGCTCTTTATTTGGCAGGAACCAATCATGAGCTGTCATCAAACAAAAAAGGCTCGAATCATCACACAGCAACTAAATACGCAAAAAGGTAGGTAAGAAATATACAAGACAAGTACTGATAGGCGTGCAGAAAAATCAACAACACTGCTTCCCGTCATGCTTTGCTTTGCTGAGAAGGATTTGTTGTGACCTTCTTGGGTCACATTTTGCACTGCATTTCATTGTTTTTTTTTCTTGATTTTGTTCTTTTAGAATTCTGTTATTTTTCAATAAAGGTATTTCAAAATAACACATTTTTGAGTTGTAATTATAAGAGAGTGCAACTGTCCAATTGTGATACTTTTTCCCAAGGTTATCATGCTGTCAGAATCTCATACCGGCCCATGCCTACTCGGAAGCATCCCGTTGGAGGCCTTGGGTCTAACCCCTGATTGATTGCTGAATTTGTCAAGAGTTGTTTCTCAATGTACCTCCTCTCGTTGTCATCCAGGTGAGCAAACAGAACATTCTTGGAGATGGCCTTAGCCAGGGCGGTCATGGTCTTGTAGTCCTTTGGGATCACCTGTGTGGGCAAAGCAGCGATCACACACCCTGCAGTAAACGTCACACAAACGTGGAATAGGTCACTGACTTCAAAGGTGGACTTGCTGAGGTAATTAAAGAGCAGAGTACTGGCCAACGCAGATATAGGAATGTACTACACGGGTGTCTGTATTTTGGGGAAAGCCCATCTGTTCGGGGTGCCTGCCCTCAAATATTCACAAGAGGGCTGAACTCATTCATAAAACATGCATTTTCATGTCCGCGTGCAAGGCCACGCAGCCACATCAAAACACCAAAGCCTGGCCAAAAACAAAAAAGCCATCTGTGTTATTGTTACTACAAGATGACGGTGGTGGTCGCAGCGGCGTGGAGGAGCTGTATGGAAGTGAAAGCAACAGATGTCGCCACATGAAGACAACCACGCCACACAATGTGCAACATGCACACAAAGATCAAATACAAGTGGGAAGAGCAAGCATCGGTCTGAGAATAGAATGAGAAAGCAGGCTGGGAAATGAGCGACGTAGAATCAACAAGCTGAACGATCCTTCACAACATCTAATAGCCTCTTTGGGGCTCGAAGATGTATCATCCGTCATTAAAGAGGCTGAGAGAAGACAAACCCTGCACAGTATTGCAGTATATTTACTGTATTGTTTGTAGTATACAGCAAATACACGCCCAATGAAAATGCTCAACAGGTAACCATTTTTTGGCTTCGACTTATGACCCCCTGAAAGTGCACAAAGTGATTCCATGTCATGTTACCACGGCCTTGATTGCACACGCATTTGCGCTCCCTTGAGTGCGTCTCGGATATGAGGGAGTGACGCTACAGAAAATACGCATCAAGTCAAGGGGCGGCCTCATTGCCATGACACATGATGCGTGAACAGGCTGAAGCACACATGACTGATGACTTGGGAGGGTTCATGCTATGATGTCTCTGCCAAATACCAAATACCAAATAACGTTTCAGTTTTGTTTCAAAATTTTACGTAAATAAAATTGTGTTTTGTTTAAGAAAAAAAAGTTCCACAAATGTTAGAATCCATTCATAATGTTATGAATACCAACAATTTTGTAATGGTAATTGTTGGGGGTTTTTTAGAAAAAGATGTTAATTTGAAATAAGTCATACTTTTACTCAACAAGAATACATTTTTTACAGAAAAAAAAGTAATGAGAATAAAGCCAGAACAATACAAAACTGAAGCGGTAATATGACCAAAAAGTTGTAATGTTACAAGAAATAAAATCATATGGATACAACTTACAAGGTTATGAAAATGACCGGAGCTCATGTGGAGCTCGGGTTGTAAATCTCGATTTCATGTGTTCCTAAATACACGGATTAAGATACGATTCAAAAACAATATATCTGACAAACCGAATGATTCGTTACGACTTGTGGACAGATGTTAATCTTCCACCAGACAATTGTATAAAAGTGGCATTCTTGCAGTATTTTCAAACGCGTACAGTAAAAGAGCACATCATATGCCCAAGCATGACGAAGGCAGGGGGTGCCTAACCAACGAGTGGTGGGAAATTTGCAATGATAAAAATAACCCCCCAAAAAATAAAAATAAAATACAAATACAGATTTGTAAATAACTACACTTAAATTTTATGGACAATTATATAAATTATCTACATTTTTGGAAAACACAACACAACACTACATCTAGAAGTCCCCCAGCTTTTGCATGCCTACATTTGTTGCGAGTGGCGACTTGTCCCAGCAAACAATGGTTCTTGAACGCACCATCTAACTTTCCCCCACGTTGGATGGATAGTATCTTATACTGTATTTTGACCCTTTTCTTTCCCCTCATATTAGCTCCCAAATGCTGATAATATGTGGGAATGCATAAAGGTAAGCTCTGATGACCTTATCGAGAGCTAATGTGCATATTTGTGGTGGATAGAGGTTCTGTATTCATTTAGTGCTTTTAATTTGATATTGTTCCTGTCCTACTTTTACACAACACATAATAAATAATGTGAATCAATCGCTAGTGTTCAGAACCCCACCTGGAACTTTCTTACTTTATTATCACATGATTTGGTTCCCTTCCAGTGTGGTCCCGATACTCCTTGGTTGTACTGCAGCAGACTAGAAAGGTCATGAGTAATGTGGATGGTTTGCATCGAAGCGGGCTCACCTTGCGCACGTAGCTGACGGCGTCCTCTTCGGTGTAGACCTCAGCGCTCACCCCTCCGCGGCGGCGGCGTGCCTTGACGACCGGGTTGGGCGGCGGGGGAGACACCTCATCGTCGTGCGAGTCTGACTGGCTGTTAGATTTCTGGCGTGCCATGATCTGCTTGCATTCTTCCTGTGGACACAAGAGGTTATTTCAAGGTAAGGGAGTGACAGGGATACCCTAAACAGCCATGAAAAAGACCAACGTGAGTAGGAAATCTAACAAGAGATCCTGCTGGGTGATGAAGGGGACTGAAAACACCAAGTGGGAGGCGAGACGCCGCTGGCTGCATGTTGTTTCCGCCGCCAAACGCTCTGCAGGTGCTGAATTATTGATCGCAAACTTGATTAACACATTAGCATGCGGGTACGCTAATACGCCAGAGTGCTTGGAGACAGACGACGGTGACAGGATGATCATTTGCTCAAACGCTGCTGGAGAACATCCTCTGCACTGCGTAAAAGTACGCCTGCTTGGAACCAAACACGTTCGAAAACTGCAACTGGGTACCAAAGCTGACAAAAATATGGACTCACATAAAATTTGATAACAGCAACTGGAGATACTCCATACCTTAAAGGTTTGCCAGAGACCTCCGTGGCGGCACACCAGCTGCTAGGAGTGTGTGTCCAAATACAGTGCACCTTGCTGGGCCACACACCAGGTGGCTCCTCCCGCTCTATACTCCGGTTCTCCTGACCTCCGTGTCGTAACACCGGCTGCTCGGAGCATGTGTCTAAATACAGTGCACCTTGCTGTGGCCCCTCCTGCTCTATACTCTTTATACTTCTCCTGATAGTAGTAATGTCATGATATTTAATTAACACAAATCCACAGGTAACCTTGGTCAAATCCAAATTTCTTCCAGTCCTTCTTACCAAGTGTGCACAAACTACACTTCCATCTAAATGTAAAAAGTAGACATATAAAAGGCCATCGGTACCACATCAATCCTGGGAAATCTTGGGTATCGGTTTGAAAAGAAAATTGTGCATGTCTACATCAGAGGAAATGTTTTTTCTTTCTTTTGTTATTGTTACACTAATTACCAAGATACAGTAAAATATTCTCTTTCCATATATTACCTTTGATAGAATATGTTCACTTTTTCCTTATCTTTGTTGATTAAATGTCTGGCTAAATCTTACACATCTTACACATTATACTTACCAAGTAAAGGGATTATATTTTTGGCAATTGAACGAGACGCTCACACGTGTCAACGCTCAAGATCATGAACTTGTGTTAGGAGTTTGACATTTTTTCTTCCAGCTGCAGTTGACTTCAGACACTCCTGCTCACACAATGGCTTCACGAGAGAACAAGGCAAACCTCACAGATCAGCACTTCTTCTCGCTCAAAGCAATGTGCTTCGATCGTGCTGGCATTGTGATGCGGCAAGTACCCCGACATGATTTGGGGACAGAAAAATGCAAAAAAGAAGCCTGAGACGAGAAAATATTAGGCAGCTTAACAAATAGACTACTTTCTAATGCTTTCTTTGAGCCACTCTTGCTCATCCCCAGGTTACGGTGATACTTGACTCATGACCACGCTGACACATTTGTACTCGTGCGGCGTCACTGCCTGGAGGGGAAGAAGGGAGCATGAGCAAAAGAAAAACATGCAAGCAGAAGAGCAGGTAACATATTTACATCCCTATAAAAACTTCAGGCAGTGCAGTAGCATCCTCCCCTTGCAACAAGTTCCTGTGCATGGACAGACATGACAAACATTTGCATCAGCTGGCTGTTTACCATAGCAGCAGAGTCCCCTGTTGTCAAAAGGCGCCCGGAATCAGGTCGCTCACATCACAGCGGGAGCGGGTCAATGCGTGCAAGGGCACCGGCACGCACGGGTCGCCATCGCACGCATGGCGGCACACCGGATAGTCACAGTAGTTAGTGTGCGTAAGATCCCAATTTGAAGAGACGGTTCAATCGCAACGCCTGCAATCCCATGAGGTGCAGCCGCTCAGGACTACTGATGAAAACAATGATCGCAGAAAAAAAAATGCCTGCCCACTCTCTCTCTCTCGCGCACTCTCTCTCTTCCCCCCCTTGCAAACACACAATCAGCGGGCTCGTCTCGCTTCCCCTCCGTCACTATGACAACGGGGGCTCTGTGAGCATCCTGCCCAGTTGATGCTGAGCCTGAGCAGGAAGCAACAGGCACACATGTTTAATGTTTGTTGACAGATTGTCCCATCCTCTCACTCTCTCTCTCACCTGTCCAGAGTGAGTCATGTCACAGACTCAAAGTGACTCCTCTCAAAGTGGATTTCTGTTGTGACCAAATGGCAAGTACCACATGCAGGGAGCTTTGGGAGGGGGAAAGCACGACATCATCCCATGTGTGACTTCCTGCTGATTGCAAGCCCTGCCCACACACTTAGGTCATAGCACAAAGCATGAAGGGGGGACTTTGTGTGTGCGTGCGTGCGTGCCACAACAAGCCATTATACTGTACTGGTCCACTTGTCGTGGCCAGACACATGGAGGCACAAAAGTACATGGAATACTTCCAGTCAGGTGTGACCTACACTGTTAAAATATCAAAATACTGTATATACAAATAATTGAAAATGCGCTGCCTTTACCCTAAGTGCGGTGGTGGTTGTTTTTTGAGCGACACCTAGTGGCCAAATTAATTCAATGAGGTGAGCTTGAGATGCAGTTAGGCACACAAATTGAATAATACGAAGCACACTAGATGCTTATTGTTGCGGAATACTGTGGTGTCTTGGTTAACGTCATTCATTTGTTCCAGAAAGTTCGACTCTAACCAAAGCAAATTTTCCCCCTGAGAAAATAATGTAAATCCAATTAATCTGATCCAGAAACACAAAACACATTTTATAGACAAGAGTTATAGTTTTACATGCAGAAAATAATGCAAAAATATTTATAAATAACACATAATACAAATAATTGTCAATAATCACACAAAATAAATACATTCTGCTGCAGTTATTAAAAAAGGAAAAGGTATACCAAACTAAATATCAATGTTCTAGAACCAATAAACATGTACCTTGGCATTTAATATAGAAAATGAGGGGAAAAACGCTGGCGGCAGTGACGTCATGTCGGAAGCAGACATGAGTGTTTTCACTCAGAGTGTCACCTTTGATGTGCCGCCGGGTTGACAGACTGTTACGCCGGAACCGGGGTAGAGGTGTTTGCATGGATGTGTGTGCACCGCAGCCCCTATTTGCACTGACTGAAAAAATGCTCTCATCCCATTCCTTGTGGAAGTGGTAAGTATTTGGCTTCCCATGTTTAGAAGAAACAAATTTAAAGCTAACTGGTTAGCCGCTTGAAGCTTAAGAGTTCCACAATGTGTTGTAAACGATGAATAATAGGAGTGTAAAGGTGACTATAGAAGTTTTATTTCATGTCTACGGGGCTCTAAAATTGTTTTAAAAAACGTATTTAGAAAGTCATAAACAGGTTTTCTATGCTCAAACTGGAAAAATAATGCATTCCTTAACATTGAATCCTAAATTGTTGAAATTCATTTATCGCGATCACTGTCATGTTTATTTATCACTGTAGCATAAATGTAGTGTTTTGCATTTCCACTCGTCCATATCATCAGCGGCTAAAAGCCAATTAGTGAGAGGGAGAGAGA
Source organism: Oostethus manadensis (assembly GCA_024372805.1). Classification (NCBI taxonomy): domain Eukaryota; kingdom Metazoa; phylum Chordata; class Actinopteri; order Syngnathiformes; family Syngnathidae; genus Oostethus; species Oostethus manadensis. Next base: position 162,234 of record QODF01000198.1, read on the forward strand.
GAACAGTCGAGAACCAAGCGTCAACAACTCACAAAAGTGAGTCCTCCATTATTGAGAGAGAAATAGAAAGAGAGCAGGAGAGAAGAAGGCAGGTCACAGATTAATCAATAAGAATCAAGGGCGTGACAACAGACGCCACAAACGCAAGCACAAAAGCTAACATCATAGCTATCAAACATCACCCTCTTTCATTTCCACTCATGTGTCACATTAAAAACGGGCCTCTTTTGTTTTGTTCGCTGCGCATCAATTTGCAACCAGCAAAAGTCCCGACAAACTTTCCACCAAATACCAAAAATACACAACCACAAAACTTTCTACCTGTCAGCCAAAAGAACATCCAGAAACCCCCTTTTCCATGGAGTTCATTTCACATGGGCGCGAAGAAGAAATAACGTTACCTTCAGCAGTGAACTGATGTACAGTTGCCTCTCTACTGAGAGCGCCAAACCAAAGACAACACGGTGATGCACAAAAGCACACAGGTAATGAAGCATGGAGAGTAGTCTACTCATCACTTTGTTCCACCCCATTATAGCACCACAATGGACACAAAGTCTGCTGTATGTTTCTGGGGGGAGGGGGCAATGTTTCATGGAGCACCAACCTCCTGGCGATGAAATTACATTCACTCTCTTTGTGGGCTGCACACAGGCACACACGTTGTGTCCACTGGACTTTGGCGTGTGACTACTTGCTGGTGCTCCTACTACTTGCTGCAGCTTTGGGGCAGAAAGTGCAGTTTCTGAGTTGTGTTTAAGTCACAGTGCAGTAATCCCCCGCAGTTAATTGGTTCCAATATTTTCGTAGCCAGAGCATGTAAGACCTGTTTTCCACCTATTGAATTCACTCTTTAACAATATTAAAGCCCTCTAGACCCAAAATAACATCCCTATAGTCACCTTTACACTCCTTATACCCAATATAACAGACATAATAAGAGAAAATAAGACAGAAATAAGACTAAGCATATTACTGGTATGAACTTTCTCGTTACATTTAAATACTTTTTCTAACTTTATTCCTTGTTTTGTTTTTTCAACATCAATAGAGCATCTTTTTATTGTAGTATATAGCATTTCATTTTTTCTCTTAATACTTTGACTTAGACTATAATCTGTCTCTATTCCTGATAAATGACTGCTCTTTTTTCCATTTTCTGTTGCTTTTTTTTAGTTTTCTTGTTTAATTGTATTTTTTAATAGTGCTGAGTGTCAATAAAACAACAATGGTGCCACTGTCGCACTTTGGACAACCCTGATATGGCATCACATGTTAGCATTGTTCTTTGTTTACTTCCTGTTTTGGACAGTACTTCCTGCAGTGGCTACTGTCTCATCAATGTAACATTACTGACACCTAGTGGCCAGTAAAGAATACTACATTTCATTACATCAACTTTGAATGTGTCTTCTAAATGTCTTATATTTGTATTTTACTTTGTTTAGCCATTTTAATGAATGAAAATGCTTCATTTAGGAACAAATACATAAAGTGTGCTTAAATAATAATAATGCCTTACACTTTTTATGCGCTTTACAAAGACTCTCAAAGCGCTTACACTGAGCTCATTATTCATTCCCTCCACACTTGGTGATGGTAAGCCACTTTTGTAGCCACAGCTGCCCCGGGGCAGACTGACGGAAGCGAGGCTGCCAGTGTGCGCCATCGGCCCCTCCGACACTCACACCACTTTCACACTAGGCAATGTGGGTGAAGTGCCTTGCCTAAGGACACAAGGAAAGTTTATTTCCTCCCACTGTGGCACCTGGTGTTCCTCTGAGGTCTCCCATCCAAGTACTGACCAGGCCCTGCCCTGCTTAGCTTTTGAGATCTGACGGGATCAGGCTTTGACAGGCAGGTTTGGCCACATGGATTTTTTTTGGATTAATAATAGACCATATTCAACCGCAAAAAAGTAATGATTGATTAATTCATACATATTTGAAAATAAGTGAAAGTGAAGCTACAGTATTCGAAGCGGCGACGGATTACCGCACATGTTCTAAATCCACATACCTCACAAATATCCCACCTAAGCTAAACAGCTTAGTAGGTGCCACACCTTTGCTGCATTATTGATTCTTTTCTGTCCCCAATTTTGCTCTTAATCATCTTGCAGAATAACATGCCCAGTCCATGCATGTAGACAATATACTACTCATCACTCTTAGTTGTGTCTGAGCCTCCCAGTATTTGAATGTGACAGTGATTGACTGCTAGGGCAAACTAACCCGTTCCTTAAATATTTGGGTGTTTTTCTTCTGCTTCTGGATTTTTCCCTGCCGCCTCGGCACTGTTTGTGTCTCACACAGACCATAGATTAGTCAAGGAGGCATGTAACGGACAGCTGATTGTAGACAAAAGGGGACCACCAGCGAGACGGGGTCAGATATTTTACCTGGAGAGGCCCAGGGGTGGGCTACAGGGAGGAAGAAGAGTTTAAGGTCCGCTGACATGATTTAAAAGCGCCGTTTTATGCAGAATATACTTTTGAATGACGCTAAAATAGCAATAAGTGTCTCAAGAGCATCGTTACTTTGATGAGACAACAGCCAGCGCAGGAAGTACGGTACAGAACAGGAAGTGAAAAAAAGAACAAGGAACTCTATTGATGCTAAACATGTAAGTCTATATTCTGTCTTATTTTACCTTATTATGTTTACTACATTGGGTAAAAGGAGTGTAAAGTTGACTATAGGGGTGTTATATTATGTCTAGAGTCCTCTCATAATGTAAAAACGTTTTTAGATGGTAGTAAACACATTTTATATGATCTAACTACAAAAATGTACCATTTAAAATATAGAATCCTGCGGAAATTCACTTATCATGGTCGGGTGTGAATTACTGTGAACACATATAAGGGTCATGTTGGGTTGGACAGCCCCCAAAATCAATAAGGATCTTGTTTTGGCTTTGACTTTGAAAGGACTACGAATATATAGAGATTGGTTGCGATGGACCCTGTTGACAGCTGAATGAGTGCTAACACCAGCCGGCCTGGACAGCTGACTGACAGGATGTGATGTAATGCGGCATGTACAGCAACACACGCAGCTGATTGAGCAGCGTTTGCAGAGATGTAAATACACAAATGTCTGCCTTCTCATTCTGGTAGGAATGGTTACGTACCTTTGTACAATTTAAAAATCACAATTTAGCCTGTTTGTGCTTTTCTGTGAGCTTAGAAGTTGAGCATCTTTCCCCCTACTACTTGCCGTCGTTACTTATAACTTTTTTAAATGTAATTAGGCTGCAAAACGGGTAATTACACAACCCAAACTGTCTTGTGATCAACCCTTGTGACTAATTCGATAAGACATCCGCGGTGACAGCTGCCCGATACGACACACGAGCATCGTGTTTGCAGGTTGAAATTCCCCCAAATGACTTTTAGCTGCCGGGTAGTATTTCAAATGAACGTCGACTGCATCACAGGATGAGAGGCCAGCGAGTGTGAGGTGAGGGAAGATGCGGACGATGAGAGAAAAGAAATAAAAAATGAGCATACAATGAGGACGAGTACTGACTGGTACCCACTGTGAGTTGGACATGCTAAGGAAGAAGGGGAACTTAAGTGGTTCACTGAGCACTGGCTAGACTCCGGTCTAGCGTTCATCCACTGTTGCCGTGGTTACCGCCTATTGTGCTGGATGGGAAAAGGCTAAACGAATAAGTAAAATTTGTCTTATTTTTGTTCTATGTTGCGTTCCACGCAAAAGATCCAGACGGAACACATTTGCATGTCACTACGGAGCACCACAGAAAAACACTACATTCTCCACACAAACGATATCTACTAACCTGTACTACTAAGACCACATTCCCTCCAATAGTGGCCTCCATTCAAATAGAAGCCCTACCTCCAATCACTTGCAGGATGCATCATCCCCATGAGTGACCCACCCTACATAATAAGACACCTCCATTCCAAAAGATGCCGTGCCCTTGAACAAGTTAACACCGCCACCCAAATAGGCAGCTCCTATTTCACATTTATTATAACATTTTTTAATATTATTTGGATTTTTCTGTGGAAAAGGGGCTACACAATACACATACATAGGATGCACAATATTGTAATAGTGACTGTAATGACTACTCCATCCAATCAACAGCTATTTGGGGGTTCTATTGATCGTTTTTCGATGCAAAAATGTAAATAACCTTTGATTTCAGCCCCTCAATAGTGAATATTTTTAATTTGTTTCCCCTATTCTTAGGAATGTGAATATTTTCTAATTTTCTTGGTCATCCATGAAAGCAGACATATGATTTTGCAACCTCTTTTCTGATACTGTTTTTGTTTGCTTCATATTGTTTTGGCCCGTCTTGGGACAAAGCCAAAAGAACAAGCTTCAGATTAATTGACTCAGAAAAGCATTAGTTGGTTGCAGCCCTGCAAAATATATAACACTTTTTATGTTATTACCATGAATGATGACCGCAAAGACGACGAGGTGTTATTTGGAAGCAGAGTTCATTCATTTTTACATCAACAATAATTTGAAGTGCTTGAGAATGTGGAACGGAAACCAACGTAGCGCTTTTGACCACATTGGTCAGGTGAATATATTGCACAACACAGCAGCAACAGAACCAATGTTGTGACAGCACGAGGGAGCAAACTTCTCCGCCAGCATTAATACCTCAGATGAGTTTATTCTAAAAAGGGTACGACAAATCTAACACACATGAGTTTCACGCCAACAGCTGAGTAGCAACACTTTGAAGTGCATGCAGAGGTAGACGAAGCACTAACGATACATCAAAATGCAGCGGCTGCCCTCTTGTGGAGTTCATAAAAACATCAGGGGGTTGCCTACAGCCACAGCTATTGAGGTGCATTAATTGGTGCATTTTTAGTACACGTCTATGTCCTAATCAAATATTACTACTTTGCTATTATCAGGAGAACCAGAATATAGAGGGGAAAGAGCCACCTAGCAAGGAGCACTGTATATTTGTTCTTTTACTAGCAGTTATCTGAGCCATTTTTAATAGCTTTATCGGTATGATGTCATAATTCCCTCATAGCGACCCATAATAATGGAGCGCCCCTGCCAAAAAGTGCGTTTCAATATGCTTTTGGAGCCGAATGCGTTAACGGAGCACAGTGCTCACACACGTGTGCTGCATCGTATCCCAGCTTTTGTTAGTATTCAAGCAGCTTCTCTTACTATGCAGCATCCTCGCTTGCGCAAGCAGCAGCAGCGTCTCCACTACGGACATATTACCTACAACGAACTGGATTGGTTGGGATAATGCTTATTACCTTGTGGGGTTTTTTTAAGATGGCATGGAAACTAAAGCCGTAGTATTTATTTAAGCTCAGTGCAGCCGTTCCCAATCCAATCAATATTACTTTGATGGGTTCGAACAAAAAGTCAGCAAGTCATCGGACGCTCACATGTGTGCACACACACACGCGCACACACATAAAAAACACTGCATCAGCAGTAGAGCCTCCCGTTGTACGTCAGACGTCCTTCTTAAAGCCTGAGGCTCAGCCCCGGATACTCCCTTGACACGTGTAGTGTGAAGAGTGGAGCCTGTTGGGTTTTTTTTTTTTTAAATCATCTTATGATCCACTCATGAGCAAAGCACAGAGAAAAAAAAACAATGACAACACAGTATGGTGTGTGTGTTTGTGTTACGAGCCTTGGGGAATGGCCTTTATTACTCTTTTTTTACATGACTTTAGAGAAATATAAAAATCCTGCAATAATAAGACCCCTGTATTCTATTTTTACCCTTGATAAAACCAAGTAGGAGGCCAATCACGATACTCATTTGTGTTCGTAGTCTATCATCAATATAATAATGTTATACTATAATTATTCTTGTAATTTTTCTCTCTTTTTTATATGTACCAAATTTCCTACATTTGTAATTATTTTATCATGTCTAAAGACATCACCATCATGAAAATACACTTAAAATATATATTTTGTATGATTATAATGACTTTTATCACAGTCAAGCATTCATTACACCCACTAAGAGTTACTTGATTAATAAAATGCTAAGATTTTAGAATTGTTCTGCTCATTATTATCTTCTCTGACATCTTTTTTTTTCACAATTTCGAATAATTATAATATTATTCAAATGAAATGTACATTTAAATTTCTTTTTTTTTATGACTAAGTTTTCTCAGAGTGAAGCATCCACAAGACCTACTAAGAGTTACTCGACAAATAAGGTGCTAACATTATAGAATTTTCTTGTAACTATTTTCTTCTGACACATTTGTTTTACATGTTTGTTGTAAATTTAGCCAAATGTTCTACATTTTTAATTATGTTATTTGTCTGATATTATGTCATACTATTAGATCTAATTATTTGAGATTATTATCATAAATATACATATTTTCATTATTTATTACCAGTGCTAAAACTTTACTTTTCTGACCAATTAAATGTTAAAACGTATTTTTCCTGAATCGCGCCAAACGAGACAGCGTGCCTTTCCATGCTGTTATAAGCGTCGACGAATCAAGCACCACATGACAAAACGCAGACAGGACGGGAAATAGCACGACGCTAAAAGAATCTTACACACACGAGAATCCACACAGCGAAAGGAGAACTGAGCCTGCGAGAACCACTGCAAAACTCATGCGTGGCTTTTAGGTGTAGAGACATGGATAGAAGTCACGACACAACAATGTAGCCTCACATTCTAAACACAGAACTGGTTTTTGTTTGTTTGTTTGTTTCTCACCAACCTTCTCCAGCTTTTCAAAATGCTCACGCAGGAACTTCATAGGACGCTCGGGCTTAGCGATGCAGAGGTTCACAATGCACTCTTTGAGGATCTGCTGGATGTTGTGCTTCTGCACAAAAATTTCACAGCCCTTCAAACTCTCGTCTTCATCCAGAGTGGAGGAGGAGGAGGTGGCCATCTTATCTTTTATCTCTGTGGTAGAAAACAGGGTGGACCATGAGAGGAGGGGAGGAATAAAGCAGAATCGAGATGATGGGGGGTGTAGACGGACGGAACGGTGGATGCTGCGGGCTGAAGAGGAACACAAAAATAAAGGAGGAGGAGCAAAAATGGGGTCATACAGTATGGGGGAAGTGGAGCGTGAAGGTGATGGGACTGGTGTTTAGAACTAGTGCTAGCTTTACTACTACCTCCTAGCCATGTTTGCATCTGCCACAACTACGTGTTGTTGGATTAAAGACTATTGCTGTGCAAAAGCAAGTTTAGGGGGGCAGCCAGACACAATTACGGTACATCCACTTCATTAGGTACCCCTGCACAGTCTAATAATGAGATGCATTACGGAGTCCTTGCTGCTACGCAAGGTCGACGGCCGCAATAATAAACCTTGCTAATGCTGCCATTCAAGTCAAACACCGTGCTAGGCAAGGATGTGTCTCATAACCAGCCCGATGGGTGACGGCTAACACCTACACGACACCTCCTGGCGGGGGGGCAATCGCCACGTTAGGACCGCAGAACACGCCGCACGTCGCAGCACGTGACAACGAAACCGACCAAGAGGAGGGCACCTGTTCCGGTGCCTTCAATGGCGAGCTAACGTTAGCATCGCTAGCTAGCTTAGCAGCGACCACCAAAACACAAGCGGGGCAAACGACTGCGGCTAAGACGCTACCTAGGCTGGCCTCGGTTCGCCCTTCCGTGTCCATTAAATAGAAACAATTTATGGACATACCGGTACCGTCGCTGCTGTGCCTACCGTTGTTTTGCGGGAGGATGCTCTGACAGGTAACGCCGCTGCCGCTGGTTAGCTTGGATGCTGCGTCACTGCCGATGACGTCATCCCGTCATCCCAGCCGCAACGGTGCCGGCGGGCCCGCCTTTCCAAATACGGCGGCAAACATTCGGCGATTAATGGTCGCGAATGTACGATAAAATTGTCGTAACTTTGTCGGAAAACATGGACTAGTTTCAAAACTTGACTCTGGCTTCAGACAAGCTTTCATTTATCACGGGACGGCAGAACAGGACAGTTGGACGCGAACAGGTTAGCATTAGCATCATCTCAACCCTACGCTCTATTCTGCGCCCCCTCCGCAGAAGGCCCCACTTTCATAGCTGCCGCGATGCCTAGACAGTGAAGTTACGGTTTTTGTTCTCGTAAAGTTAGGACTTTACTCTCGAAATACTGAGATATTGTTCTCGCGAATGTTTGATGAGTAAAATACGCCATCTAAACAGGCGCTGTCTGAGACAGCTATAAACACAGAGGACTCGTGTGACCTTTGGCCTGGGTCAAAGGTGATAGTAGCATTTTTTTCTTATAAAATTAAGATTTGTAATGCCGAAATCTTAGATATTGAATGTGGTTCTAAAACGCCGTCGTATGTACAATTTTGTCCCTAATAGGCCACCTGAACGTTTAGTCAGCCCACCTTGTGTGAAAATCTGTGTTGTTGCCGCACTAATGTATGCATCTAACTAAATATACAGTAAACTACACTAACTGTACGAATTCAACATTCAACTGTGCATAACTACAAGCATTCTATCTCCAATCATTAATCTAAATTTATCTTGGAGATGAAAAAAGTATTTATCTGTCTATCTATCTATCTATCTATCCATCTATCCATCCATCCATCCATCCATCGTACTGTATATGAGAGCGATCAATAACACTGCACAACAATTTTTTGGAAAAGTTTTGCCGATTGTGATACGTACCAAGTGGGGGTGCACAAATATAGTTTTGGTTTTGTTGCATCACGTGGGAACTCGGAAAAACAGGCATAGAACCGTTTCCATGCAACAACGTATTTATTCATAGTTATATTTCAATACAATATTAAACGAAACATAATTCAAATAGTTTTGCTACGGATTTTCGTTTGTATTCAATGCCTGGTGCGTCATGTTGCAGTGTCCAACAATAATCAGCGAGCATGGACGGATTCCAGTTGCAGCAAACGCCATTGTTGCAGTCTCGAACCCAACAATTCTGCTTTTGCTTTTGACAGATCCAAATCTCTGACCAGATCATTTAATTCTGACTGTGTAATGAGATGAGGATCGTCTGAGGAACACGGTTCAAAATCCAGATCACTATCGTGGCCAGATCCCTGCATTGCAGCTTCTTTATCTGGTTCATCCAAGGTCCATTCTTCTGGTGGTTTTGGGACTGGAAGATTCTTGTCTTGTGGCACGGGTCTCATTGCTGAAGGCACATTAGGATATTCAATTAACTTCTTATTTTTGGCAGAGAAACCAAACACATTGGTCAAACAGAAGTACCAGTCCGTCAAATGATCTTTCTGTTCTCGCCATATCTTTGGAACTGCAAACGGCATTGCCTTTGGAGTGCCTTTTAGCCAAGCTCGCAGACATACGGCACTTGTTGCACAACAAATGTGAGGTCTTGATCTCCAATTTTACAGTCCAAGTACACGTTATAAGCTTTCCTCACAAGAGCGGTCATTGAGCGTCGCTGATTAAGAAGTGTGTACTCCCCGCAAATGTAGCAGAATGTGTCGCGACTATTACGACATTGACGAGACATATTTAATAAAGCCGACAGTCATGTCAAATATCTATAAATTCAAAATCAAAGTTACTTGTTAAAGTGCTGCTGATATTCAGAGCTGATAACTGCACTGTAACATCTAGATTATCCAAATGTCTGTGTTTGGAAGCTTCTTATATAGCCTGCCTGCCAAACTGCATCAGACATCTTCCACAAAACAGCATCAGACCTGGCCGGATTTCTTCCTGGACAGGCAAGGACTGCACAAAACATTGGACAACATTGGGTTTCTTACAGAAACGAACACAACAGTTTTTGTGAGAAAAAATGACAGAACTTAAGATTTCAAGAAAACGGCATGTGACGGGTCAGTTTGGAAAGCCAAAAATCTATAAGGCACACCCAGCAGTGTTTAGGAAGCAAAATCTGTGTTGTGCAGCGTAATTTTGTCTTTGTGAATAAAGTTGTATCCTTTTGAACCGGAAGCTGTCGTAAAGCGGCAGTTTGTTTGTCGTGAAGCAACCGGTTGCCGTGGCGACCGCAAGAAAAATGGCGGCCACGGCGTCCAGAGAGGAGAATGTTTCCTCCGAAGTCCTGCGAGGCCTCGCCCGACATTTAAACTGTCTCGGCGAAGACAACAAGTCGACGAGAAAGAGAGCTTTGGAGTCCATCAAGAGAGAAACGGTGGATAAAAAGCTCTCCGGCGTCGTCCTCCAAGATCTTTTCTCTGCCTTGCTCAAGCCTCTACTCAGATGTCTCTCCGATCCGACGGAAAGGTGCCGAGAAATCGCTATCGTGTTGATAAGCGAGTTTATTCGCTGCGCGCCCGAGCCGCACGAGTCGTTGCCTTATCTCATGCCGTGCCTGGCGCAGCGGTTCGGGGAGAGGGAGATCCTGGAGCCGGCGGAGGAGCTTCGGCTGTCGGCTGTGGAGATGTTGACTCTGACGGTGGAGGTGTGCGGGAGGCGGTTGGCACCCCATCTGAACGACGTGATCAACATACTGCAGAGAACCATCGTCGATCCTTTCCCGGAAGTGAAGCGAGAAAGCTGCAAATGTGCTGTCAACTTTGCCAAGTGTGTGCCAGGTTGGTTCTTCTACTTCCTGCACTTGAGGATGATCGGCTGTTCACTTTCTTATGCTTAACCTTTGCAGCCGTTCATTCTATCACTGAGAACCAAACTGCGGCCCCCGGGCCATTGTGGGTCGAGGATGTTTGTTTATTGGCCCCGAACACGTTCTAAAAATACAGCAGCGAATATGGAAAAATCTGCAGTAATTTCACAAGAATAAAATCAAAATATGAAAGAAAAAAGTTTTTATTCATCAGATTACTTCTATCTAATGTCCAATCTGACACATTTTACAAGGCATTGTAATATTATGAGAAAAATCACTTTATTAAATCATTTCTTTTAAGTTGTAACATCATAAACAAAAAAAATGTAATTTGGGGGGAAATTAGACTGTGGAAAAAGTTACAATATGGGAACATATTATGGGAATCAAATCAAAATATTACGAGAAGAAAGTTTACCGTGAAAAATTTAAAATAAAACAACGGGAGAAATGGGACAATAAAACAGCTATCATTTCACAAGAATGAAGCCAAAATATTAAGGGGGAAAAAATTGTATTCCAACAAGTAAAAAGTGACAATTTTACAAGAGCGTCATAATATTATGAGGAAAATGTATGTAATTATTGCAGCAGAGTTGGAATATTACAGAAAAAGTGGAATTTTTTTAAAATCGTAATATGAATAACTAAATAAAAAATAACAAATATACTATAAAATAATACCTATACTACAAAGCTGAGATGCATTTGAAAAATCTTTATATTATAATAATTATAATTATATATACATAAATATATTTTACTTCATATATTTTGACGGCACATTTATATATATACTGTATATATACATGTACATAAATATATATACTATATATATATACTAATATGTATATAAATAATATATGCATATAATAAAAAATATTGCAAAATAATTTGAAAATGGTACCTGAAAGGGACCCTCACCTAATTCCTTGTTATGATTTGTTCTCCAGAACACTTCCACATGCAAGCTGAGAGTCTGGTCAAGCCGCTAATGCAGACAATCGCTCACCAACACTCCAAGGTACGAGTGTCGGTCATCGAAGCCACCGGGGCGGTCATCCAGCACGGCACTGGGAAAAATGTGGACGACGTCTTGTCCCACCTGGCGCAGAGACTGTTTGACGACTCGCCACAGGTTCTGTTTCAGCAAATTCTCTCATTGCTCCTACAATGGCGCTGAGCGCACAATCCTGCTTATCTGTCTTGTTTTTCTTACGCTGCAGGTGAGAAAAGCTGTGACCGCCGTCGTCGGCGACTGGCTGCTGAACTTGAGGGACAGATACTCCTATTTCCACAAGTTAATCCCACTCCTGCTGAGTAATATTACTGATGAGATTCCCGAAATAAGGTAAACACATTAGCTTCATGTGACAAAGGAGGAGGTAGACTTTGATAAAACAAAATGTGTACATTCCGAATGAGTAGACTTTTAATGTTCATTCTGTGACCTCCGACGCAGCCTACAAGACCGAACACAATCGGTGCTCGACCTTGGAGGCCACCCAACAGAAATGAATGGAAATACAAACTCAAGGAATGCAAACTAACACACAAAAACAATACATTCTTAGCTTAAACGACAGATGCAGCCTTGGAAAAGTGTTGCGGATGCCCTCATGAGTTTTCTTTTCTTGCCAAGTGTAAAAAGAAGTTAACCACTGTAAAAAGATCATAGAAAAAGCAAAGCACACATGGAATCCTGTGATCATAGTTGAGTGAAGCTCTCGTGAGCTGTGCTGATACGTCGTTGGCTGGCTTGACCTCATCCACAATATCAGCGCTCGAAAAAGCATAACATGCTCAAACCTGATATTTTGTTTGATCGGCATCTTGTCGTTGTACCAAATATTCTGTGATGGGGGGGGGAAAAAGCATTGAGCGCACAAAAATACTTTATCAGCCACCTGAAACAAGAGATGGGCCATCAGTACTACTGACAACATTTTTCGACACCAGTTTTTTATTAATTTCAACTTTAATTTAAATTTTAATGCAGTAATTGGAAAGAGCTTGTAAAATAAATTAAACACCATAATTAATTAAACAAAAAAACCACAATAAAATGAAACCAAAATAAACTCTTGTCTATTTTAGCAAAAATTGCACTTAAATTAAAATCATAATCAAAAAGAAAAAAATAGACCCTGTCTCTGTTAGAAAACAAAGACTAAGCTAGCACGCAGATTTTATTTATTATATTATTATTATTATTATATCTTTTTTCTCTTTGAATGGAATAACATAGTGTTGAACGTACAGATGCTTTGGTTAAAGATCATTTAGTTTTGACGCGCTTATTATGAAATGTATTTTAATGTGTTTCCTTGTCCAGGGACTCCAGATGGAAAGTAGCACTAGCTAAATCTGGTGCAGATCTTTTCTGTGAAAGATGAATGATTTTGCACACGGTCCCTGTCAAATAACCAATAAAACCTGTAATAATATAAACCAATATTAGCATTTGCTTGCTAACTCGCTGCTAGCGCTGCGTATCCACTCACTTGTAGCCCCGCCTCCACGTATTGGGACAAAGAGGCTGAATGTCTGACACGAGGGTTCATGCTCTGCGTTCATTCCACTATAGAACCTTCTTGCCATCCAACCTGTGTGCTAAAGAGAGACGCCTCAGACGAGGAATCAAACTTAACACGCATGCATGCGCGTGAATTTATCAAGGTCAGCAAAATTACTAGCATTGTGGACATTTAATGAATCCATTTATTGATTATCGTGACAGGCCTAGCCAGAGAGCTGCTCGGAGCGTGTGCCCAATTACAGTACACCTTGCTGGGCCACTCCAGGTGGCTCCTCTCGCTGCATAGTCAGGTTTTCCTGACCTCCGTAGAGGCACACCGGTTGCTCTGAGAATGTGTTCGAATACAGTACACCTTGCTGGGACACAGCGAATGGCTCCCTCCCCTCTATACGCTGGTTCTCCTGATAGTAGTGATGTGGTAGCAGTAATGTCATGATATTTACATATATAGATATACATTGAAATTTCTCTTGGAGATGAATAAAGTATCTATCTAGGAATATTTGCTTATGACAGGTATTAGTATCAAATCGGTCTTGAGAAGCAGAACGTTTCGCTATTGGTTTGGTGCATCTCTAGTCGTAACTGTTATAATCACGAGGGACACGTCAGTTCCTCCTGAACGGACTCTGATTTCTTCTGCAGCCTTCTGGCAGCTGATTTATGGCAGCGGGTTGGCGCCCAGTGGGAGAAGGAGAATGAGGATGACCTCAAGGACAAGATGGACTTTCTCATCACTCCTCCTCCCTTTTACCCGCCAGGAGGTAGGTACATGTATGTGTTTAAGTCAAGTAATCCACCTGTGGCACGCTCGGGATTCCTGCGCTAAAGCAAACCTTACCGTTGGCTTTAAATCACATTTATTTGCAGCCGTCCAAGGTAATAACGCACAGTAAAAATGATGAGGTTTTATGTGCAAGCAGTTGGCTTGGACATAAACGTGTACGCCCCCCTTCACCCCGGGGGGATCGGAACGAGCGTGAAAAGGAACATGGTCATTACAGCTTGCCAGGTTAAATATATGCGTGTGTGTGTGTGTGTGAGAGAGAGAGCTTAGCGTGTGCAAATACTGCCACAAATACAAGCTCTGCCTGGGGACAGGAAAGGAAAGGCTCTCTTCTGGTTTTTTTGCTCTTCTTCGTTCTTGCCCTCGTAAATCTGCAGGGCCTCCCAGTGTGCAGAGGTCACTGTTCGACACAGACGGGCAACCACAAAAAGGGCTTGTTTTGTCTTGCCCTATGTGTACTCCTCTGAGTTTTCCTCCAAGCCGCTCTTCCTCTCCCTCATTGTTGGGCCCAATCAAATATTCAATGAGTACAAACGAAAATATGATTGAGTCTAGCACGTTCATTGTTCTATACTTTCTTATGGACACATACTTTCTTTACTCAACTGCAGAGGATACCAGGTAGCTTTTAGGGGTAAGGTGGTAAATAGTGGAGGGGCTATAATATCAAATCTTTTAATATAAAAAAAAAAATCCTGAGTAAAGATATTTAATTAAATACATATTATATTAAGTGTAATGTGTGTATCTGAATATACACTTTATATTTACCCTCATGGGAAGATTATAGTTAGTAATACAATTTCCAATAATATATAACATTAAAAAAAGCAGTGAACTTTTTAATTAAAAATTAAAATAAATGATATAGTAACTAAATATATATCTGAACAATAAATATGAATCAAATTAAATTGTTGATATTACAATAAGTAAACACCAGAAAATAATTTGGTAGGCAATAAGAAAATAAATAAGAATAAAATAATACAAATTTGAACGAATAATAATTCATAATGAATAATACAAAACGACACCTTTTGTCAATCAATTAAGTTAAAAAATGTAAGTTGCTGAAAAATATAAATTTAAATTCAAATGGTGGAAAAGAGTGAAAGAATGTCTGTCCACACTGCACGGTTCAATTCAGCTTCACACATGCAGAGCTGGGTCTTAGTGAAAGTAATTACAGCCTGCGAGCAACGCCGCCATCGTGTCTTTTTGAGGTGTGGTGTTTTCCTTTTTTAAGAATTGGGTCACGGTGTCTAATAGCAAAATATGGTTATTGATTTGGTATTGCTGATGTTTTTGTGGAATGTAGTCACTAAGCAGTGTTTACATTTTAGACTGATGTGGTGTGGTAGAGTACCAAGTAGAATAGGTGGTCTAACGCAACCCCCTCCGTAGTGGAGCGTCCAGGTTTGGGCTGCAGAGAGTTGGTGATCAGGAACCTGATGCGACTTGTTCCCGCTGTGACCCACGACCTGACTGACTGGCTGGTTCCCACTCGGGTCAGAACCTCCCAGCTGCTGTCGGTGCTGCTGCTCCACGCCGAGGACCACAGCACACAACACCTCCAGCCTCTCCTGGCCCTCCTCTACCGGGCTTGTACCGACTCTGAGATGGATGTGGTCAACAACGTGAGTCTTGAACGCACGCCTCGCGTGTTTAGTGACATGTTCGTAAGGACTTTCTGTTGTCTCCCCAATAGTGCCTGGCTGCTGCGAAACTGTTGGGCACCTTCGTCCCACCCGAGGTCTTCCTCAAGCTGCTGCTGGATCACGTGACCGCCCCATCCTCCCCATCCTACCCTTGGTCCGCTCTCATGGTGCTGCGTGCAGTGCTGGGAGGATGCCCAAAGGCTCTCCTAAGACCGCATCTCCAGCTCGTAGCCAACACGCTGGTCCGGCCTGACGTCTGCCAGGAATATCAACAGGTCAGCACGCGGGCTTGTGTTTTGTTATTCACCTGAGAGCACCTCCATGAAGCTCACTCACGGCCAGAACAAGCCTGTCATTGTCCGGGTAGAGCATCAATCAGAATTTCAGCTTGTTAAGTTGCCTCATACACCAGCTGTTTAAATTCAGGTCCTATGTGGTGATTTTGGCAGGGTCATAGAAGGTCATTGTCAGCTAGGCCTCGGGGACATGAGCGCTCTTTTTTTTGGCAGTGGCACCGCAGCAGCGGTACTGCATATTCCTTGCCTTGCTCTCTTGTAAATATGTTTCCTGATAAGACGCTTCGTCCTTAAAGGCAGCCTCGGTTCAGAAGTGGATCTTTCAATAGCACCTCTGTACACGCCGAGTTCAGCGGGTTTGCTGTTGAGGAAATCTGCACAAAAAAAAAAAAAAGCTGACCTGGCAAAAGCGACATGAGCGGCCACATGTTTGTCAGATCTAATATTTCAAGTCTGTGATCATCATGTTTGTGCTCGGGTGGAAAATCTGCTCCCAAAACCTTGCTTGTTCCGTTTTTTTAACTCTTGAGTGGGGAAAAAAGAAGATAAGGCTGCCTTTGTTGTTTGTCTTAAAATAACACACTTCCAGTGGAAAAAGCCCATCAACGCTGGAACAGACTTCTCTCAACTTCCTTTCCATTTGCAGCAAACACTTTTCCCTTTTTGTGATCCTGACTCACCTCTCCAAGTGAGACCTGTAGGAATGTCTCCCCAAGATAGCAAATAACAAAATCCGCGCCTTCCTGTGTGCAAAGCAGTACACAGTCCTTGTGTTTTTATGTCCCCTTCTATTCTACCCTACTGCTGTGCTTTGCACAGAACCCCGCTTTCAAGACCGATGATAAACAAGGTGCAGCGCTTGACCCGTTTCTGGCCCCCCACGTCGCTCTTGTTGAAAGTCAACCAGATAGAGAATGAACAGGACAGGATGGTCACAGATGGAGGGAGACCTCGGTTTCCTCTCGCCTTGGATGTCCATCTCCCTCCCTCTTGGCTCGTGTTGCCGTGGAAGAGCACCGGCGACAGGGCTTGGGTTGGAGGGAACTGACCCACTGAACTTGTGTAGATTGGAATAACAGAATATGAGCGAGGAGTTCTGCATCTACCTCGCTCTGCGTTCTCACCACTTTTAGAGATGCAGCGCCCGTCAAGTTTCTCGTGTTATTGAAAGAGACGGTGTGTCCAAACCTTTCTCCTGTAAAAGTTTTTTATTGGACCACGTTATCCTTGATGTTGACCTTGCTACCTCCCTCAGGGAGTCAATGTCCGCATCATTTGTCACAAAAACTACTAAATGTGTTTCCACGAAAGGTGGTGGAGGTCTATGGCATGATGGACCAAGAATGAATTTTGGTGCAAATCTGGAAAAGTGCATTGCTAAATATTTATTTTTCATTAAAAACAACACAGGTGAGATTGTCAAGGGGAAATCTGCTGCTAGCTCTAAAGTACAGTTCTTAGAGAATGACAGCTCCAATTGAATGAAACCTGGATGCAAGGAGACAACTTGATCCAAGCCTGAACGGATGGCTTCTAGAGAAACTGTTCTTCTACAGAGAGTACCATCCATCCATTGTCTTCCGCTTATGCGGGTCTGGGTTGGCGGGAGTCTCAGTAGGAAAGGCCAGACTGGTCTCAGACCGATCACCTGTTCCAGTTCCGGGAGAACACCAAGGCATTCTCAGGTCAGCTGTGAGACATAGTCCTAGGTTTGTGCCAGGACCTCGTCCCAGCTGAGCATGCCCGGCATCCGGGAGGCATCCGGACTACATACCCGGGCCACCTCAACTGGCAGGATGGCCCAGCTCCTCACTCTATCTTTCAGGATGAGTGCAGCCACCCTACGGAGGAAACCCGTTTTAGCCACTCTTATCTGCGATCTTATTTCACTTTTTTGATTTGCCTGCCAACCTTACGCTCCAACCTCCCTTCAAACTCTAGAGTGTGACGTTGGTATTTAGGGTGCGCGTATGCAACTGGAGGAGCAAAGCTATCACTCACATGCCCAGACACCCAAGACTATCTGCCTCAGGAGTCGGGCATATGGAGGATGTCCACACAAAGGTCCTTGTGAGAACTTGCCATCATGTGCTGGCACCTGAAGAAGGCGAAGGGCATGAACGGAGGAAGACTGCAATAAAAGCACATTGCATTCACTTTGCACGGAATCATTCTATATGACATTTTTCGAACAGCGACCCAAATAGCGCAGTCATAAAAGGAAATATAAATAGTTCAAAGCGACCAATGGAGGGGAAAATGGTCTCAGATATACGACGCTTCCGCGCGATTTACCCTGACCGACTCTTTCATGTGCTGTGTTTTCTTTCCTTTAGTTCCGCGAGAGGCTTTCTTTTGCTTTGCGAATATAATCTCGGCCTGTTGAATACGCCGTGAAGGGTTTGAGGTCAAATGAAAGGCGAGCCGGTGGTTTCGAGAAGCGAGCGCGTTGTATGGTACGTCTGTCTTGGGTTTGCTTTTCAGTCGCGTATGGTTTTCCGTTTTAAAGGGACACTCCACCGAGGATTACCGGCCCTCGGCCCCGCCACCGGTGACCGGTCATTTTGTTGTGCGTTGCCATGGTGACAGAAGCTGGCATGACCACAGAGGAAGTGAATGTTTTAGGTATGCCACCGCGCCTGCTGGCGGGTGCGGCGAAACAGCAGATTAACGGGACCGCAGGGAAAAGAGTCTCTGTTTCATTTCAATATCACAGTACAGAGTTGTGCCGAATAACGCAAAACATTCATGAATCAGCCGCATGCCAACATTTGTCTCGGATGACAGCTGCGTACTGCCCTGAACGACGCATAACGATAGCCCTGTTTATTTACCCGTCGCCATAGCAACATGAGTGGCTGCGAGTGGGGTGGGGTGGGCTCCCAAGTGGAGGCGCCCCGCGTTCTTGCGACGGCTGGAGTCGCGGGTGTAATTGATGTATCTAGTGGTGGGCAGATGCACGCAGTATGTAATGAGGCCCCTGCAGGAGCGTGTCCAGGCCAATGAAACCAGGTGTAGCTCCTCTAGCTGCAGGTGTCCAACTAGTTATTACCCCGCACCGATTTTTCCGCTCTCTTTTACTCTCCCACCATTTCTAATGGTTGTTTTCTGCCCCCGTAGCATAATGTGCTTGTCGGAATGTGTGTAAGCTCACTCGGTCTGCATGTTCACTCTTCTGTACCGTGTGAATGAGTGACACATCCATATACAATGCCTTCCAAAAGTACTGGAACAGTGAGATCAATTCCTTCACTTTTGCTGTAGACGGAAAACGTTTGGGTTGGACATGAAGATCGATATGAAACCAGACAGAAACATTTCAGCTTTTATTCCTAGGTATTGTTCTGATGTTTAGCAGATCCACCCCATTGCAATGTGAAAAGTAAACATTATTCTTTGTAAATTCTCATTGGATCATACAGTATATGTGTGCCTGTTGACGGATCAAAGCTCATTTCATGTCCAGCTGCTCAGCATCTCTACCCAGCTTGTTTTTCTTGCAGACACGTGCCAGTGATTGCTCCTGTAAATTGCCATGGTCAACAAGTGTGTCTGTGCAAGCATGAGTGTACCTTTCACCATCTCGTCATCACCTTGCTTGCACGTTCACCCCTGATGACGGTCTAGGAGTAAACAGCCATCAGGGTGGAGAGGCAGCGCTCCCCTGTGATAAGACGGGAATTAAAGCAGGATTTGGAGCTATCATGGAGGTGCATGGAGATGGACAAATGTATGGGTGGCTGCCCGCTTCTTCAGTATTACACACTTTTTTTCCCCAGGTTGTGTACTTGGAGCAGCTGCTGGCGTGCGTGGACGTGCTGCTGCGTCAGTGTGAGTCCGACTGCGGCTCGGTCAGCCTGCAGCTGCTGCAGGTGCTGGTCACCGTCCAGAGCCTCGCCGCCGAGCCTCACATCAGCGAGAAGGTGAGAAAATGCAGCGTGCGTTTCATTAGAAAGCTTGTTTTATGATGCAAGGCAGCTATTTCAAGAATGCCCAGCTTCAAAGTGGGCATGACAAACATTATAATTACCCACTTAGCTGAGGGGGGCCTGAAATTGCACCTTTCGGAATGGAACTTTTCAATTCAGTCTCAAGTGAAAGGAGGTGGCTGAAAGGCGAGGCGGACAAACAACAACCCGGGCAGCAAAGAGTTGCGTTTCTTAGCAGGTGTGTGTCATCCGTCTGCTCTCCATGCGTCACGGGAGTTCATGTGTTCACTCAGGAAGCAGACAGGAAATGAAAGTCAACAGAATCTGAGGTCAGCCACCAACGCATGTTTGCATCAGTCTGCATGCTTGGATGGCGACGAGTCGTAGAACAGAGCGGCGTGAACGGATTATGAATAATAGGAAAGCTTTGGTGGGCCCGGAGGGAAAGAAGAAGACATTTCCCAGAAAAATGGGGCACAGTTTTCCCATCAGCGGACAGCTAAGGGTTGTCTCCATCCCTGTTCATCCCCGAGGGACTATGGTGGAAATTTTATGAAGTGTCCTAAAGGTCCACTAATTATTGACTTTCTGTCTTTTTCCCTTAGATCACTAGCGTGTGTTTGGGTCGGTTTCCTTTGCTTTATGTGACATCCTGTGTGCGCGTCATGCCTGCTTCTAAGTGGGGTCCATGTGTTTTTCCCATGGACTTACAGTACGGCTGTCAAATGGAACATTTTATTCAGATTCAGCATCGTTTTCAAAACATTTCATCATGAAATAAGCAGCTAAGTCAGAACTATTGCAATTTTGGCTGTATTTCACGGAAAGCAAGATCAATGACAGGATTATATACAGTATATTTGTGTGTATTAGCTGAAAATTTCAATCAAACCAAAAGATAGCACACGTCAGCTAGACCCTCACACACACTCTGAAGTGTATTGACAGCAGGGTGGTGCGAAGCCCAAATTAGGAGTTGTGCCATCCCTTATGTAAAGTTGCGTGTTTTGTAGTTTGCACTTGCGGCGTGGCTGCAAGACCACGCTGATGTGTGTTTTGTCTGTCGTAGATTTTATTATTTATTAACTGATTTCTCCTCCACCCGGTTCTCATGGGTTGACTTATTTAAATAGACAAATAAATACAGTACCCCTTGCCACTTTGCTCTTCAAATGTCACTCTGTTGCAGTTTTTTCCAAATTATATGAATAAATCATGCTGTTTTATGGTTGATATTATTATTCCTAAATGTTCAAGCAAATTTGACATGAAGGCTTTTCCAGTATAAAAATGGCTAAATGAAGTAAAGCACTCTGAAGACGCGTTCGCTGTGATTCGACACTGGTCACTAGGTGTCCGTAATGTCGCTGTAATGTTCGGTGAGACACACAAGCACCAAACCTGATCGCCAGAACAACAGGCTTTTATTGCGGGTTTGAATGAGCTCACCGCGGGCACAATCATCCCTAACACGGGTTACGGGTGCAGCTGTAACTCCCATAAGAGCTGTGTAAATGTGTCTATAGGGGTGTTGTTTCATGTTCAGAAATCTCTAATAATGTTTCAAAAATGTATTTAGAAGGTTGTAGGCTAGTTTTCTGTGCTCTCACTTCGGAAATATGATTTGGGTCTGGAACCAAGTAGCCGTGCTAATTGATGGATTAGTGTAGCCCCCTTTTGAACCAAGGACAGAGTTTTTCTCATTGATAATTTATCCCAAATTCAAGCGATTCCAAGCACCCTAGAGAACCCTACACTTGAATAATCTCTTGCTCTGTTGCTCTTTTTCTGCACGATTAATGCACAAATTGCAATGTTATTCTTTTCGGTCCTTTCATGTGTCTCCCCCAGGCCCGGGAGAGTGTACAGAGCTTATGCGAGGTCCAGGGCTTGGGCTCTTTGACGGAGCTCTACAGGCAGCACATGGGCCAGCTGCTGGACTGGCTGGGCGCCTCTGTGAACACCTGGTCCAGTTACACCCCACACAGACTGCAAATGCACATCATCATGGTGCAATCAGGTGAGAACAACGTTGTCCATTTCCAGAAGCACGGGGGAGCAAACGTGCAATTCAGTTAATGTTTTATGAAGCATTACTTCACTGGGCGCCCTTTCCCCAAAACAAGTTTACACACAAGCCCCTTACATCATGTTTTAAACATCTAGCTGTTCGCACATGATCCATCATGGAGGCAGCGCATCAAAGCCCGCAGCTGTCAAAGCAGCAGAACACATTCTCTCATGTGAAAGAAAAACAGGGCCTTCCTTGCA
Organism: Oostethus manadensis; assembly: GCA_024372805.1. Taxonomy (NCBI): domain Eukaryota; kingdom Metazoa; phylum Chordata; class Actinopteri; order Syngnathiformes; family Syngnathidae; genus Oostethus; species Oostethus manadensis. The sequence goes on from QODF01000198.1 coordinate 184,314, forward strand.
TCCACGGGAGTAGATTTATTGCAGAATACAAGGCTGTCAGTCATCCCGGTTACACAATCTGAAGGCTGTCATTAGCACCAGTGGCCTTGTTGAAATTTTCCCTCGGGCCAGCTTGTCTGTGTGTGTGTGCGTTTGTGTGGATGTGGGTGTGCGCATGTTCAATTGCGCTGACCCCCCCTTCTGTGGCGCTGAGACCTCGCTTTAGCTCCCTCTATACCATCTAATCCTCCATCATCAGCAGCTCCTTGTGCCACACTTTCATCTGCATCTCCTCCTCCCTCCTTTTTTCCCTCTCTTTCTAATTGAGCAGGCAGCTGGGTGCCCCAGTAATCCCCATGCAAACACAAACACACACACACACACCACTAACCAGCCGGTCCACTCGCACTGTGATCCCAACACGGGTCAGGACATCAAATGACCTAACGCCGCCTGCTCTTGACCTTCGCCTGCATCAAGGCCACTTTGAAGCCCTATTTTGTGTGTGTGTGTGGTGTGTGTGCGTGCAACTTTTCATTTGTGAATTTGAATGCCACACTAAGCCCCCCAGAACTCCTAGCTAGGGTGTCTTTTTGCAAGAGAGGGCTGCAAAACAGTGTTTGATGTTTTGGGGGAGCAACAGGCTGGATCGTTTTGCTTGCTCATCAGCTCTTCCTGCACCTCATCTGTGTTTGTTGGAGACAAGAGCCTCTTATATCCTTCGAGTGTGCTCAGCTGGAGTGACAGCGATCGCTTCTTGGTAAATGATTTATATCCCCTTTGGACCGAGACTTAACGCCTTCCCCACCATGATAGTCGTGTTTCCACCGAGCAACTAATTATAGCGTTATTAGACTGAATGTAAAAATGTAGTAAGAATTACATGGAAATGGCAACCAATCAATCAACAGCCGTCAAGATCTAAAATGCCTTTGTTGCGTAATTCCAAATTTGATCACAACATTTTTGGAACATATGCCTCTCAGAGGCTAAATTGTGTGAATGTGAGTTTGACTGCGACCAGTCCAGACTCTCGTCCAGCTGGGATAGGCTCCAGCATACCCCGATGACCCTAATGAGGATAAGCAGCGTAGAAGAGCGATGCATGGATGACAGTCATGGAGGGTGAAAGATGCGGTGACTTAATACGAGACAAAGCAGCAAAGAGAGCGTCAACAAATCAGGGAGGCTTTCATGATGGTGGCAGTAATTTCTTGCATTTTAATTGACGTCGGTAAAAATGGTGGAAATAATGTGGAATTCAGTCTGCCAGTTTTCAGGAGCAGACTGAATTCAACCTCACCACTCTATTTCGTTCACTCGTCACGCGTCGGGGCAGTTGGAAAAGCAGCGTTGCCCACCCGCTGACCTGTACTCTTCTCTGCTTTGATCCAAACTTTCCCGTCTGCCGTATCGCCGCTTGCTGTCGAACGCCCACCCTCGGAACCCGCTCAGGATATCCGCCGTCGCCTCTCTCTCTGTGCCATCGAGCAGGGCACCTGCGCTTATCAGGCATGACACACACACACGCAGGGCTAAATATAGCCGTGTAAACACGGCGTGTGCGCGTGTGGGTTGGCAGCGGTGCAACTGGGAATACTTGTCATGTGAGAGTCTCACTTTCCCTGCACTTGTTTGGAAACACCGTGTGACACAAGGACCGTTTTATGTCTCATTTTCTCAGAGTGTGTGTGTGTATGTGTGTGTGTGTCTCACACCACTCCATTGGTGTCTCAATAACCTTTGTCAAGGCACCACTACATGTCCTGTGAGTGTGCTGGCCTTGTCTCGTTCGCCAGTTTCCATGCAGGCGACAGACAATGTACCGTTTGTTGCATGCAAAACGTGCGCAGCAGGTGAAGAGTTCATGTGGGAAAATGTCACTAGGAAATATAAAACTGTGACACACCTCCAGACCTTCTTTACAAGGATCCTCTGCACCGAGTACATTTTTAATTTGTTAGTGGTGCGTGAAACTGGAACTCCTTGGTTTTTAATTGTTACATCACTGCGGTACAGTGATGACAAAATTAGTAACTTTGCAGACACAAAAACCGGATTATGGCTGTGCACACACGGTTTCTGCTAGGAATTTCGGAACTCCAACCACAATCTCTTTGTGTCTGCCGCCATCGCGCACATTTGTTTGTGTGGCTGTCGCTTCTCCCGCCTTTTTATTTGCATCGGAAGCACAGCAGCTGCAGAGCAAGAAGCTAACATTAGGTCTCCACGTGCAGCAAACCTGATTCTTGGTGTCCGATGGTTGCTGACATACTTTGTTGAGTGTCAGATGTTGAACTGGACCCCTCACCCCCTTTGTCAGTTTTATACACACCTTGTGTGTGTGCATGTGTGTGTGTGGCAGGTCCAGCTATTGGAGAGTTTGTGAACCAGTTGATGCCTCTGCTGCACTCCTCCCTCCAGCCAGACCGAGACCAGGAGATGAGGATGAGCATCTTCACCATGCTGGCAAAGCTGCTGCTGGACGGAAGCAACTCGCTGGATTCCCAGGGGTTAGACACACACACACACACGCACGCACACACTGGGTCGGGGAACCAGCCCGTAAAAGACCATATTCACACCTTTAACAACAAACCTGCATCCGCTGTAGTCAAATGCAAGTTTTCCTTACTGCTTGGTCAAATTTGACTTTTTTGAATTTTGATTTTAGAATATAATATTGAAAATAAGCGTCACGTGACTGGACGTGTGTTCATCAATGACAATTCTTAGGAGGATTTTGATGCTGAAAATGCCTGCCAGACCCCAGATACAAATATGATGCAAGATTGATACCTGCTGTATGTGACATGCGGGCGACATGCATTACATCCCAGGTTCCCAAAGGCAATAAAAATGAAAAACACTCACAATTACGAGTGCGCCGGAATGCCTCACCGCACGAGTATTAAAGGAACATGCAGACCAAATTCCAGCCTTCCAAAAGGAAGGAAGCCAACATCAAACCGGAATAAGGCGATTACTTATCCATTTATCAGTGCTCACATGAAACTTTAGCAAAATACAAAGAGAGACGACTGGTGTGTAACATCCCCAGTTGGTCCCAAGATGCCAAGCAAACTGTGTTTGCTCGTTTGATGCTCTTCATTTTGGATTCAAGGGTTCCAAGCTAATCCTATAAATACTCCAAGCTTCATGTGCTGTTGCGTTTGTGAGGGACCAGCAACCAGCCAACTGGCAAACATGGAAATATGCACAGGAAGGATACTACCCCAGCATAGGCATCATTTCCAGACAGCCTTTTTCCACCCTTCATCACTGTCAATCATGTTTGAAGTTTGGGTTGTTTTCCCAACTCATTGTTATGTTTTTAGTCTTTACCTCACATCAAACTGCAAGCGGACACCCCACCCACTCGCCACCAGAAACAAACCCAGCAACCGCATATTTCCATCAAGTCACACACGCGCTCTCCTTCAGCAGTCATTTACAGAAGCAGGAGATGAAGGAGATAGGACGTGATGGGGAAGTCTTGACACCCCCTACGAGGAGCTTCTGTTTACGGGATCTTCCCCTCTGGATCTACTTTTCAACCCTCCGGGGTCCCGTGGAGACCCTCAGCTGTGCAGCCTTCATCCCAGGCTCACGTCACTAGTCTGAGGGAATGCCTGAGGCAAGGGCTCCAGCTTTTGCAGCAACAGCTGCTGATGTCAATCCCAAAGACAACCGGCGCTTATGGAGTCGTCCTGGAGACATGTCAGCAACTTAAAGCCGTAGCCAAAAGCCCTGTTAGATTTGGGGGGCTTTCCACTCCTTAACTTGATGGATAGATCGCATCCCTTCCTATTCCTGACGGTGATTGCATTTGGACCTGCCACAACATTTGGACCCACACAATCAAAATGGGGTCCAAAACAAGCAACCTTTCGTAGTAATTACATTACGTGGGGTACTGCTTAATATATACATAAATGTATTTATTAACTCGGTGTCAATTTATCATCAACTCGGCTAATTATTGACCACCATGTCACTGTCCCTAATGACTAACGTCTGTTTATTAAAGCGTTAAAAGTCAAAATAAAGTGATAAACCCCTCAAATGAAAAGCTTCTCTGTGGGTACCACTTTAAAACAAAGTAATGGAAAACACGCGCCGCGCATTCGTCGCCTTGGGAGTGTGTACAGATCACAGCAGCAGGGTATTTCTAACCTGACACATTGAAGCTTGTAAAGGTGTACGTTAAAAGGAGCTACGATGTGCATGCGCATCCTCCCATGCTTGATTTAGGACCCTCCCGGCTCCCTAGATGAGTTCATCCCATCATACTTTATGGCAGAGGACAATAATAGTCCGGGAGCAATCTTTAATGGGTGGTCTTTGTACTCTTGCCAAAATAACTTAATGACATCTCCGCTCTGGAACACACACACACAAAAACACGGTTGTTTCATGTGGATTTGAAAAGAAAAGATAAGCACAAGGGGCTGGATGGAAAGTATATGCTAGTTCTCAGAAATGGTGCTAAAATATAACCAAATCTAAGTAAAGGCTTCTGAAGACACCTGAGGGTGAGATCAAATGAGTATTAGGGTTGCAAATAACCTCCTCATTGCAGATGACAGCAGGCTGCATTCACGGCACTTTGTCTCCCTCTAGTGGGAGAAGAATGCCACAGCACAGACAGGCCCGCGGGTGCGGGTTTGTGTCCGAAAAGGGGGGGAGAAGGAAAGAATGGAGGATAAACACATGTTGTCTCCTCCAGCAACTGTGGGAAAGTGGAGGGAGCGGCGCATTCCCAGTCTGACTCCACAATGACCTGATTTACAAGCCGTTCCCCCAAATTATCTTTCTCTTGACACACAAAGTAATGAAACTGTCCAAATGAAAGTGCAATACAAATACAAGGCTTTCAGAAGAAGTGGTGATATGTAGTGTTCTACGCTGGTCACTAGGTGTCAGTGATACGACGTTGATGCGACAACAGTCCCGGCAGGGGTACCGTACAGAAGAGGAAATTGGAAAAAGAACAGGGAACTCTCCCAGTGCTAAAGTATATGATGTTTTATTTGACTTATGTTCTCTTATCGTGTGTACCATAAGAGTGGGTGTGTGACTATAGGGCTGTTATTTCACGTCTAAAGGGCTCTAATGTTAAGAAGTAGGTGTGTCCCAAGAACTCAGGAAAATAAAACGACGTGACGCTAGGTCAGGCGGTAAGTAATGAAAATACACGACAAAAAATGAATCATTTTTATCATTTTAGAAGGCCATAAACAATTTTCGATGATCTGAAAATCTCCCATTTATAGATTAAGCGCCATAAAGGTGGAACTTTTTCTGAATTGTAATGACTTGGAGGGCTTGCGGCAACAGAACCAATGTTGTAATAGTGGTAAAGAGCAAATTGCTGAGCCAGCATCAATCATTCATGTGAGCATCTTCTCTCAGGCTCTTCCGGGACCAATCGGAGAAGTTCTTGGCCGATGTCCTGCTTCCTAACCTGGTGTGGCGCGCGGGCCGCTGTGCCGCCGCCCTGCGGACCGCAGCCCTCAGCTGCCTGCTGGCGCTCCTGCACGGGGGCGCCATCACGCCACAGCAGGTACACACACACACACACACACACGGTGCTTCTTTCTTGTGGGGTTGAGTTGCTTTTCTTTGATGAATGAGGAGCTCCTTCAGATAAGCGCTGTCCTGAAGTATCAACTCCTTCATCCAACCAGCCGCCACCTTCACGCCCTCGTCTGACTGAGTAGGGGCAGCAGGTGTGCGTTTGTCCTGCAGGAACAATGGTCGCCTGTTCCTCGGCTCCGGTTCTGTCTCTGCACCTGCCCCACGTCCAAGCACACACGCTCTGTGCACGCACATCTGGCCTGACCAAGGCGTCTCGCACGCCTCCACGGGGAGCCCTGAGAGGAACGGCGACGGTAAACGAAACCGGATCCCGTCTGGGGACAATCCACTTTGGATCAAGTAGAACGTAAAGTCAAATAATAGCGACGGCTTTGGGAGCAGCTGCAGTCCTTCCCAGACTTGACCACACCGCCCGGCATCTGTAAAGCTGAAACCTGCGCATAAAAAGCACCTGTTCTTGTCTGCATTACTAGCTGAAAATAAAAGTCATGCAGCTGCATCAGACACCTGCCTGGCACTCTCTGCAGTTGCATTGACATGTTAAGGATGTGTTCCAAACGTCATATCTCCCTCACTTGGTTGATCAAAGAAGAACCTCCTGCAAAGCTGTAGTCTGGAGCTCTCTGCTGTTTGTAAAGCAAAACATACTTGCCAAAGATCCTCTATGTGACAGGAGTGCGAGTGTTTTAAGCGCCTTCTGCAAAGCTCTAGCCAGAGATCTTCTGTGTGACAGGGGCATTCTGCAGTTTTTCCGCCAAAACAAAGATCATCTATATACTAGATACGTAGGCAGATGTTGTATTCATCTCCAAGAGAAATTCATATTTCCAGCAGCTCTTAAACAATTTCAAAAAGAATTAATTAATAGAGCACTCCGTTCTTTTTTGAGGAAGTAATGCAAAACATGCTTGTCAAAGATCCTGCGTATGACAGGAGCATGTTTCTTTTTCGATAGATAGTTGTATTAGTCTCCCAAAGAAAGGACCAGGTTGTGGTCTACCTTCCCCAGTGCAGGCAGGGGGGGTGACACTGTAGCAATCTTTGATGTTTGCATACATCAGGTCTTTGGTCCTGTAGCCCCTGGTCTTGCAGTCCACATAGCGGTAAGGACCACCAGCAAAAGCCTAGTCGAAGATCTTCTAAAAGATCTAAAACATGGCAGGAGCACACTGCTGTTTTTGAGGACGCACTGCAAAAAAAACCAGTACACGTCCACCGCCGGGCAGAGGACAGGCTTCTCTACGCATCCTAAAATAAGGGCTGTTCTACGCAACTCACTTCTGATACACTGTTGTGTATTGTTATTCATATTATTACATGAATTCATAAGAATGGTGTAAAAACCCCGCCCCCCAGCCACTACGAGTGAAGAGGGTGTTTTTTGTTGTGTGTGTGCAGCTGCTCTCCGTGGAAGACAAGCTGTGTCCGCAGATGCTATCAGCCCTGGATGAGGACTCTCAGATGGGCAGACTTCTGGCCTGTCGCTCCCTGTCCACCATGCTCAGGCTAGCTGGGTCTAGTCTCCATCAGGATGCCCTCAACAAGATCTACCCTGGTACGTGTGAAAGATGATAGCCCACCATGCGAGACCTCTGAGTTTTTGTTTTGCGTCCAGCAGAGGTGCTGAAGCGTCTGGACGACAGCAGCGAGGAGGTGCGGCGCGAAGCCCTGAAGGTTCTTTCTGTCTGGTTCTCCAGCCTGGGAGAAAAGTACAACCCCGAGCTCTGCACCCCACATCTGCTCTTCCTCTTCCAGCAGCTCCTGCTGCACCTGGATGACCCGGACAGCTACGTGCAGGACCAAGTGCTTGGTGAGATGCAATTCTGCAGTGATGGATTGAAATCAAACGTACAAAAGCGGAAATGTTCCTTTTATCAAATCGATTTCTTGACCAACTTTTGCTGTGACTTCATTTCCAATGTGGGCCACCAGAGGGCGCACCTTTAAGTACAGCACAGTGTTTCTGTTGTTCTCCTTTAAAAAGATGAACAATTGACTACCCTACCAGTGAGCTGTCTTCTTTGTTGTTGCAGAGGTTCTGAAGGAAGGCAGCGCGGTCCTTCCCGCGCTCCTGAAGAAGGAAGTGGAGGCTGTGAGAGACAAACATCGCAGTCCCCAATATTGTGACAGTCTGCTGCAGCACATCAGCTCCACGAGCCCACACAATACTCTACTCCACTGTGCTCAGTGAGGCTTTGCTTGTCTCTCCGTCACACGCTTTCTTATCATTTCTTTTGCTTACAAAGCTTTTAAATGATGTCGTCCACATTGATTACAACATTTCTTCTTTGGCTTTTTATAGCAATCCCAGCCTTATTAAATTACCATTGTTATCTCGGGCTTCTTTATTGCCCATTCTGCAAATCACGGGGTTTTTTTCAATAGTTAATTCAATAATTAAAAGGCACAAACGTCTATATGAGTGAGCATGTGACAAAAGCCAATGCTCACATTGCCAAGAAAGCACAAGACTTGAGGAAGCGGAGAAAGACCACAAAGCACTTGGAGCACCAACGGTAGCATCAACAATACATCAAACCAAATGGAGGTCGCGGAGAAGCAAGAGTGCTTGTTAAGACGTTAACAATCTGGATACATATTAAACATCCTGTTACCATGACAACAAGATATGACCCACAAAGAAAGATTTTACTGAATAACTAATTGATTTTGATATCATCCTTGCAAGGGCCTGTCAATGAAGGACTACAATTTGCATCTACATGAAACATTCAGTGTAAACTGTATGCATGTTTGCAACCATTCAGCCATAGGATCAGAAACTGCAAAAATCCTTGTCTTGATGGACCTAATTCAGCCACCCGGGCTTCTTAAGGAGAACAAATGTCAAACTACACCATGTCAGTTTAAATCAGATGTCCCACCAATAATAATAACCTCAACAATAATGCCGGGAGGGTATTATAGTATTGTATGTTTTTTTTCATCACCGCAGTAAGGCAATTTTGTTGATCAATCCATTTTCATACAGTACATGAACTGTTCCATTTCATTACCTACTCGTTCTTGGATGTAGTACCAAATACTTCCACCAGAGGGCGGCAATCCAAACCCATGCTACATTGGGCGCCAGCTGCTTAAATGTTGTGGTTGTGTCTAAAAATGATGAATGAGGTAGGCTACCAGGTCCTCCAAAAAGTGGAGAAGTCACAAGAAAGAGGTGACCGACAAATGTTAAAATATACCATGTGAGTGTAAATCAAATGACCGGTCAATGGGTCTTCTCCACCTGCAAGAGGGCGTGTCCTAGTAAACAGCACAGCTACGTGGTCACCACACCACCAGAGGGCAGTGTTAACCCCAAACCAAGCAGCACAAAATGCTTGCTCATTTTGACACGTCCCTGTCGGCGGTTGCGTTGCTGCCCTCTTGTGGAAGTATTTAGTACTACACACAACAATGAGTAGTTTATGAAACAATACTGTACAGTGCTGTATGAAAAGCAATATATATATATATATAGGCAACATTTTGTCAGATTTTACAGACTCTTGAAACGTCTTGCACAAGCACAATACACCAAATGGTGACGTATTAACAGCGCCGCCGTGCGGTGTGCGGTATGTGCCAGGCCGATAACAGCACAAGCGAGACAACGGCAGCGTATTGCGTCATCAGCCAGCATGTCGGGACACCGTCCCTTTAAGCGGCATCAGGGGGTGTGTCAGGCACGTGGACAAAGTGCTCGTGCCCCGTAGCCGTCCTATGAATGACAACTTGCGTGACATTGTGCTGCTCTCGCGCTTTCAGCCCTGAATGACCCGGAAGCAGAGCGTTCCTACTTTCAAAGTAAGCTCACTCGCTTCGTTGTTGCTTTCGTGGTCGTTACTCGGCGGGTGAGGTTGTGAGCTAGCCGGCTAGCGTGCGCTCAGAGCATCGCGAGATTCGCAGCGCGACGAGAGCCAAACGTTGCCAGCGTCCCCTGCCTGCGCATGATGTACACCATCACCAGAGGTCCCAGCAAACTGGTCACCCGGCGGCGATCCGGTAAGCGGCAGCGGCAGCGGCAGCGCGCGCGTGCCGCGTCACGAGGCTTGCTAAAGTGTGCCGCGCGTCTTTTCAAGGTCCCGCGCAGCCGCTCGACAGCAAAGCGAACGACTTCAAGCACAAGCAAGCGTCGTGGAGTTTGCCCGAGTGAGTGTTGCGTTCAGGGGCACTGGGAGAAACTTGCCGGAGCTGGGAATGAGTGTCTAACTTGTGCAAGCTGTGCGTGTGTGACCTTGTGCAAAGGCGAAGGTGACGCATGCCGCCTCGTGCAGCTGTTGCCAACCTTTAACGTTGCATTTTCAAGCCAGCAAAGGTGTGTGTGTGTGTGTGTCTTTCTTTTCCCAGACTCCCTGCACCCAAGATTGTCTTTAACCGCCCCAACGGCAAGAAGTACCACCAGCCTCCCCCGAGTCTCGCCGCCGACCCCCAGCAGGATGGGGGTCTGACGGAGGCCCACGAGGACAACGTGAAGTTCCTTCATGAAGGTGAGGGAAAGGCGGTCCGACTGGAAAGACGAGAAAGAAAAACACACGTGCTCTATCAGCAACACCCGCCCCGCCCCGCCTCTCCCCGTCCCGTCCCGCACAGCTGCTCCCAGCCTGATAGGCAACCCCGCACAGAAAAAACTCAACTTTTGTGTTTCAGTTGGTGGACATGTGTCCCCCACCCCCACCCCCACCCCAAATGCAATAACCTTGAGTAATAAAATAGGCAAGGACACACACACACACACGCACACACAGTGTTTTCGTGAAAACCAGGGAACTTTTGGGGTACCCGCCTTTCCAGAGGGCTGGTAATCAAACTTTGAATCAAGCTTTTTGACACATCTAATTTATTCCGATTTTAGAGACACGCTAATGATTTTATTTTTTGTATTTATGAGGTCACGTGGTTAGCACCAAGACGGCGCCGTGGCTTGATCTGCGCATTAGTCAAAAATATATTTAAAAATTGCATTTAATGAAAAATAAACGTAATCATTCATCAACTTCCGGCGCTTTGCCCAATGCTCACAGCCTTCGCTTCCTGTAGTATGGCGTCGCAAGGTTCTGAGGCCACGTGCTTCATGTTTTAATGGAAATGATTTCTTTTGTCAATAATCTCTCGCTGATCATGCTTGTCTGCAGCCTGGCAGGAGGTGGTCCAGCAGAGAACGGGGACGCTCCACTATGAAGACCACGCCCCCAACCCTCACGTGGCCAGTAAGTACCCTACAAGTAAAAATGCATTCCTGGAAAAATAATAATGCATCTTTAGTTTATTGTATCATTTTTAACAATATATTGCAGAATATACTGTGCATATATATTTGTGAGAATTCATGAAAGGACAAAAAATAAACTCATACTTTTATGCAATTTTAAGCCAAGTGTGTATTTAGTTCGGAACAAAAACAACAAAAAAAGGCATTGGGGGGCATTTAATTCTACAAATATGTAATTGCACATGTATAATTTTTCAGAAATTGGATGACTGGGTAGCACGTCGGCCTCACAGTCAGGAGGTTCAGGGTCGGAATCTCCGTCGGGGATCTCGGTGTGGAGTTTGCATGTTCTCCCCGTGCGTGTGTGGGTTTTCTCCGGGTACTCCGCTTTCCTCCCACATTCCAAAAACATGCATGTTAGCTTCATTGGCCACTCTAAATTGTCCATTAGAGTGTGAATGTTTGTCTGCCGACCAGTCCAGGGTGTACCCCGCCTCCCGCCCAAAGCCAGCTGGGATAGGCTCCAGCATCCCTACAACGCTATTGAGGATAAGCGGTATAGAAAATGAATGAATTTTTCAGAAAATAACTTCACAATATTACATCAAATGTATTAGCTAAAATAATGCAGCCGACTAAAATGCTTGTGACTTTATTGTAGAATTGATAAGAGCGGATCTCCCTGCACGTTTGCTGTTCAACATTCACAATCCAATTATTTTTGGTTCAAAAAAATCCTAAGAAAATAGGCTGTTAAAGCATCTAACTTGGAGTTTTATAAATACATGTTAAATACAGTATATGTACCACAAAATTTCTCCCTTTTTTGTGTTGCTGAAATTCCACACTTTGATGTGGTCCTTGAACACATCATAGTTGCTGTGTGGTCATGAGGCGTTTTTGAGTTGAACAAAAGCAGTACAGTGTGAGTGGCGAGTAGCTAAAGATGTACGTGAGTGTTTAAAAAATTTATCTGCACATTTCCGCTGCTCTTTCAGACTTTGTGCCTTTGGACCTGGACGAGTGGTGGGCCCAACGCTTCTTGGCCAACATAGACAAACTATCCTGACGCCGCTCTGAAAGTTGTGGATCTTGACGAGGTCTCGGGTCAGCGGGCCCCAAAGCAGGAAGCGACACTGGGAGAAGTGGGCCAGCGGCAACTGGCGCCTCCCCTGCTGAGCGTCCAAGAGACTGACGGCACCGAGACATCTAGCGATGCTGCACAAATGCAACGGACTTGAACTTCAGACGGACACTGGACCACATCGCTCAGCGCTCTCTGGTCGTTTCTTACTTTTCACATGCAGTAAAAGATTCTACACCGTTTAAGAAGCCTGCCGCGTATTTTATAACCAGCTCTTTCGGGGAAAAGCCTGCTTGTATTTACAAAAACAAAACATGGAAATGGAAAAAGCTGCTTGCGTTTCACCCCCACACCACTAGAGGGCGCCAACGGCCCGCATGAGGTCCTTGAGAGTTCTAACGAGTCCAAATGTGCACGTCCCTCTCAGTGCTTCTGCAGGGCTTTCGTCAGCAGGTCGTTGAGGCGGGAAATCATGGGTCGGGGGTCGTCATTCAGGCCTGCCGTGATCATGGCGTTGTCATAAACCTGAACAACACAAAGACCATGTCATGGAAAGCTGGACATTTTCAAAAGCAGCACCAGACATGTCCTGGAAAAGGACGGATGGATTTTGGATGACTTGAAAATCGGAGTATTGGAACGGTTTTGTCTAGAAATGTGCTTGTTTGTGGACCAGTTCCCACCAGTGGGGGGCATAACGGGTACATAATGTTTGGTTGCCAAGTAATATTAACAATCACCTGATCCAGGAGCAGCGCTGCCAGCTCGGAGTCGGAGTCCTTGAGCACGTGGAGCTTCTTGATGAGGTCGTGTCTGCAGCAGGACGGAGAAAGACGTCAAATTGTTTTGCCGAATGACACGGAAGCACTCAGCCTCCCGATGCGGCCGCAGGTTCTGACCCGGAGTTGATCTCCAGAGTGGGCTGCAGGATCTGGGCTCGCTCCTCGGCGCCGCGGGCAAGCTGCTGGGTGCGCAGGAAGTGCCGTGCCGCGCCCATTTCCAGCACGGTGATCATGGCGGGGTGCGTGTCCAGGCGGGGGGTGAGCTGGAGGGCGGGGGTTATTTAGTGAGGGTCGCTTCCTCCCCATTTCAGAGAATCTGTCTTTGCTGTACCTTGACGTTGGCGACGCGGGGGCCCAGGGCGTTCTTCATCCAGGCTATCAGCTCGTCGGCCTGCTCCTGCGTCAGACGCTCCGTCGCTGCCCGCATGAATACACGTCAGGCTCCGGGCCGGGTTTGTAATTCATACAGAGCAACGGGAATGCCATCACCTGCTCTGCTGTCCTCAAACTTCTCCTCCTTGTAGTGGTCCACCACGATGTCCGTCTCCACCGAGATGAGCTTCTTCTTGTCAAACTCCCGCAGGTGCAGCAGAGTCAGCTCGTCAAACTGCTCGTAGCAGAACAGCACCTGGTAGATATAGATATATAGTATATAGAAATACAAATCTCTACTACAATATATCGGCTAATAGGAGCATATCGGTGACTATAGGGGTGTTTTTTCTAGCCTGGAGGGCTCTAATAGTGCATTTAGAAGGTGGTAAACAGGTTTTCTAATTGCCAAAATATTCCATTTGCAAGCATCCGTACTTATAAAGTATGCTGCTTTGTGAAAATGTATGCATCACGGTCGGGTGTGGAACCAATTACCTCCCATAAACTCTAATCCTAAAACCTAACCCTCCTACCTCCATGTCTTTCTGCTTCATGGCTTCGAAGTAAGGGGAGTGCTCAGCAAGATGGCGGTTGGGGGCGCACAGGTAGTAGATGTTGCGTGACCCCGCCTTCATGCGGGAGGCGTACTCCACCATGTTGGTGTGGCGGCCCGCCGGCAGCGCCGACGACTCAAAGCGGAGCAGCTTGGCGATGTCCTCCTGCGGGGCAAAGGAAAGGAGCGGGGCGGGTGAGGGCGCCGGGTCGCGTGTCGCCGAAGAGTCACCTTGACGTCCTGCTCCTGCGTGGTGACGATGCCCTCCCGCATGAAGAGGCCGTAGTCCTCGAAGAACTTGTTGTACTTCTCCGGCTCCTTCTTGCTCTGCTCCAGCAGGAAGCGGATGAGCCGCTGCTGCAGGACGTCACGAAGCTTCCTGGCGGGCGCGAGGCAGACGTCGCTGAACGAGCGTGCGCCTCTCGTACGTGCACATGCGTGATGCGTATACTGTCATGGCCGCTACTCAACTCCGATAGAGGACTCGTTTGATAACTTTATTTTGACAGCTTAGCCCTCCTTTCCTAAAGAGCAGGCGTGTCTAAAGTGCAGCCTGGGGGGCGTTTGAGGCCCGCGCCTGCTTTTTTAATGGCACAGCCTAAAAAGAGGAGGTGTCAAAATGATCATAAATAAATAATATCAGCCATTTTAATTTTAATCAGAATAAAGTCAAAATATCAGGAGAAAAACAATTAAAATGTCATTTCAGTGGCATAAAATAAAAGATTTTTTTTTCATTTTATGACAAAAAGAAACAATAAAGTTGTCATTTTTGGCAAATTAGATTACCAAAAAAAAAGTCAAAATTATTATGAAAATAAAAGAAAGTTATATTATTCATAAGTATATGATATTATTTATAAAACTTGGAGAAAAAAACAGCGGTAATTTTGCAAGAATAAAGAAAAAAATATGAACGGAAAAACAAAAGGTATTCTAACTAGGAAAAATGTCTCAATTTTAGTAGAATAAAGTTATAAGTAAATATTATGCGAAAAAATACTGTCATTCTATTAGCATAGATTAAATTTTAAAGAAATTATATTACAATTAGACAAATGTAATATTTCACAAACTAAACAGAACTTATCATTTTTGGCAACTTAGGTTGGAAAATCAGAATAAATGATGAGAATAAATAGAAGAAAATTGACAAGAGAAAAGTTGAAATATTAAAAAAAAATTTAAAACAGCTGCCATTTTAAAGTTATATCCGAAAAAAGATTGCAGTAGAAATATTTGCAAAAAATAAATACTAGTGAGCAAGATTGCAATTAGAGCTGCAGAACATGGCATCTTTCATTTTTCAGTGTAAGAGCGTGGTACCTGATGAGGGCGCTCTCCTGCAGCAGCTCCCTGCTCAGGTTGAGGGGGATGTCCTCGCTGTCCACCACGCCTACGACACACGACACGTGCACGCACGCGTGCACGCACGCGGGCGCGCACACACGGGGATGAGACTAGTTGGGGTACGAGGGGGCGCCGGGGGAGGACGCTCACCTCGCAGGAAGCGCAGCCACTTGGGCAGGATATCGGCGGCTTTGGTCTGAATGAGAACCTTGCGGCTGTAGAGCGCCACGCTGGAGCCCATCTCCCTGCTCACGTCAAACATGGACGGCTTCTGTTCGCAAAGAGAAGATTTTCCCACCTCCTGTCGTGCCATGAGAAGGCAAACCTCACCGTTTCCGGGACGTAGAAAATGCTGCGGATGTTGAGCGGGGCGTCGGTGCGGTAGTGCAGCGTGTAGCGCGGCTTGTCGTACGCCTGCGCCACGTAGCGGTAGAACTCCTCGTGCTGCCAGTCGCTGATCTCTTTGGGTTCCATCATCCACAGCGCCTGAAACACCGCAGGGTGCCGATTGCTGCCGGGGGTTCTACGAGTCTTTGTGAAGGGCGTGCAGGCGTCAACGCACCTGCAGCGTGTTCAGCCGCCGTCCGTTGAGGAAGACGGGGAAGCTGACGAAGTTGCTGTACTTTGTCACCACACCTGGAGGAGGAGCAAGACGCCTTAATGCTGCGCGGCCGCGAGCGGACACGTGCGCTTCTCTACCTTTGACTCGGTCCTCGGAGGAAAACTCTTTGCAGTCGTCTTTGAGGTGCAACACGATCTTCGTGCCCTGCTGAACGCCGCCGGCCTCGGCCAGCTCAAACACTCCGGAGCTTGAAGGCAGACAAGCAGAAAGATGTTTGCGTTGGCGTCTCCTGGGCGACATTAGCTCCTGCTCACCCATCCGAGGACCACTTGTATCCGGGCGATCCCTCCTCAGCCGACCGCGAGTAGACGTCCACGCGGTCAGCCACCATGAAAGCCGAGTAGAACCCCACACCAAACTGGCCGATGATGGTGCTGCTGGCCTCCGTCTGGTTCTGCAGAGCGTCCAGAAACGCCTGCGAGAGACAGTGATCAAGATGGAGCCATTTTCACACAAACAACAAGAATAAAAAAGGGAGAAGGGAGTAGAAGGAGCTACCTTTGAACCGGAGCGTGCGATGGTTCCCAGGTTGGCCACTAGCTCCTCTTGGCTCATCCCCACTCCTGTGTCCTGGTAAGAAAGCCCATTTAAAAAAAACGCCATCTTTGCTTGCAGTACCACACTTATCCACCGGGTGGCACTGTTGCTACTCTGTTGTGCTGGACCAGCAATACCAGTAAATCAACACTCAGGTGTTTATTAAGCACACTGAAGGGAAAACAACAGAAGAAAGTTAAGCGTGGATGGAAAGCGATTTGGACCAACACTCCCCTCAACATTCCGCACTTTAGAAATAATGAATACGGCATCACTCCTTTGAGGTTGTCATTTGCAAACATGTGCACATTTGACCAAGTTTGACGTATTAGTCAGGAACATTTTCAAGCATAAAAATGTCTCAATGACGTCAAAAACACTCGCTTTCCAAGACTTTATATCGATATGTAGAATTCCACACTGGTTACATCGATGAGACAATGGTACTGTACAGAAATGTCTTATATGTTCTATTTGGCTACTATATTGGGTAATAGTGGTGTAAAAGCTACTATAGGGGTGTTAATTCATGTTTAGAGGGCTCCAATAATGTTTTTTTTTTAATGTACTTAGAAGGTCACAAACAGGTTTTCTATGCCGTAACTTGCCATGTTCAAATCCAAATCCAAATCCATTTTATTTGTATAGCACATTTAAAAACAACAAAGTTGACCAAAGTGCTTCACAGCATAGTTAAAATAGAGTACATAAAATAACAATAAATATAAAACAAATGGTAATATAAAATCACAAGACAAATGTTGTTTTATGTGGCCTACAAAATGTCTATTATTATTAGTATTTAAATATTTTTTAAATCTTCTTACATTATTATTCATTGTATTTAATTTTTTGTAGACTAACATTTCTGTTTGGCACCTTGATTTCTGACTTTAAGGTAGGTTTGTTGGTAAACCCAAAGAAAAAGCTAATAATAAAACGTGTAATGACAGCACGAGGTGCTGATGTATGAGGTACAGGCGGCCATCATGAGGGTAACCGTGACTGCGACGTGGGCCCCCATAGTTTGGATGCCCCTGCCCCAACTACAAAAATATTCCATTGAACAACGAGGACTCCTACCTTGCGGAAATTCACTCTTCACGGTCGGGGCGGAAAGCGATGGAAAGCGTTGGATTGCATGACACGGAGCTTACCTGTATGGTGAAGGTGCCCTTGGCGGCGTCAGTCTGCAGGTGGATCTCCATCGGAGCAGTCTCGCCGCCGGCTGTCATCAGTTTGTGGCGCAGTTTCTCCAGCGCGTCGCTGCCGTTGGAGATCAGCTCTCTGATGAACACCTGGAGGAGACGTGGTGGGCAGGTTGAGGATGTGCCCGTGCCCACTTCACAACAACACAGCATGGCACTCACAAACCCTCCTGTCAGTGTGAGCGGAGGCCCGATTCCAGCCCGTTAATAAGGGCGCAGAACACACTCAATTTCCCAAACATCTTACCTCCTTCTCAGAGTACAGAGACCGGGCAACAATGTCCAGAAGCTTTTTCGTCTCAGCCTGAAATTCATGTTTGGAGAAGGTGCCTGGATGGATCACATAGGAAAGACATTTATATATATACACACACACACACACACACACACAATGACAGAAGCAACGCCAAAAATGGATGCAAGCACCTTGCACAGACTCGGAGTCTGTGATGATGGTGTGCAAGGGTTCCTCCTCAGGCTCCTTTTCAGCCTCCTGCGTGCTGTAGGAGGACTGCTGGCTGATCCAAGGGAACGCCTGCTGGGAGCGCCACAGTTTGGGCCGACTGCTCCACCTCTGCTGGGGTCTCACCTGGACCTCTGAGGACAGCCAAGCAAGTGTCCCAATCTCAGCCAAGCTCTAGGACGTTAACTAAGATGTGACACGTGCTTCTTTAGAAACGGGGATAAGGTTTCCCAGGCAGATCACGTGCTTCCTCGCTCCTATCCAAAGACAGCTGGCAGGAGCTGGAATCTCTCGCGTCATACTCAAACGGCAGCGCCGCGGTTATCACGTTCAGTAAACTAGACTGCTGTGTAAATAATCACACGGTAAACTGATACCAGTACAGTTGTGCTTCTACCCGTGTGCTTTGCTAGGTTATGAAACAGCAACATGCTAACCCGGCTATGCTAGCACACGCGCACACTTACCCCGTGCCAAAGATGGCGACACAGCACCGCTCAAACTTCGTGTACATGCTGGTAGCCTCCAAATACTTCTGGCGGGCAAAGTTACACCGAACCGGGCCAACGCGAGACAACGGGACATGTTGACAGCCAAAGAGCGGTAGGCTGCTGCGGTCAAATTACTCGGGTAGGGGACACTTGACGCCGAACTACACTGACATTAGGACCCCGCCGGTCCTAATTGCGGAGTAAGGTGTCCATCAAAGTGCCTGATTCAAAACCGGCGAAAATCTACGTAAATCTCATTTAAAACATGGTAAATTGATTTTCTATTAAATGCATTTAGACATTTACTTACATACATTTTGTAAGGAGGCAATTGTTTACATTAGAAATACTTGTAAGCGATACATTGTCCATTTCAAATTGTGGTCAAGTAATTAGGAAGGTGGACAAGATACCTTGAGCTAAAATAAAATAAGAAAAAAGTTGGAAACTAATGAGAAAAACATTTTACGTCTTGATAGCATAAAGTTGAACTATTAAAATATATTTTATTTAAGTTGCATTATCACAAGAAACAAACAAAGCAAAGATCAAAAGTAATTTTTGGAAAACTAGGTTGGGAAAAGTTAAGTAAATGCTATTACAAGAACAAAATCAATTTAATATAATATACAAAGAAAAAAGTAATCTTTCATGAGTCACTGAAGGCAATATCTCAGCATTAGGAGTGCAACGCACAATACTGTTATTTTGGTGTATAAAAGACATAAAAAACGTTTCATTGAAAACAAATTACTAAGTCTGTGGCACACAGGTTTATTAAACAATATGGTATATAAGTACGAAATGAGTCATTTTAAACCAGTTTGTACAGTGATGTCATTCTTATTTTCAGCATATTTACAGTGCTGTTGAGTCAACAGTTCATCATGGATTCAAGTTTAATGCAAGATAGAAAATGATGCGCACGACTCTAAACACATATCAGCAGTTGAACAAGCTCATTTCTCACCACCGGCATAAAGAGAACAGGACGTGGAAGAGAATGTATTCAGACTGAAAGAGAAACAAAAGTGATTATTTGTACATATGCAAGACAAATACTGAGCCATGAAAAAAACAACATTCTGGCATGGGATGCAGGGTATTTTTTAACACCTGCCTATGGTGTTTGTATGTGTGCAATGGTTCCTAGATCTAAACAAACTCTTCAATCTTCCATAGATTCTGCAAGCAGGAAGGAAAATTAAGGCTTTTCCAAAGGCAGTCCTTTTGAAAATGGCATATTAGAATAAATTAGACTGGAACAAGAGCAAATGAGCAAAAGGTCAAAAACTGGCAAGAGGAACAAAATCCCAGTTTGAACTTTTACAGTGTGCTCAACACAAATAAAATATTTATCTGCAAAGATACAAAATTTAAAAAGAAAAAGAAAATGAGATTTTTTTGTTTTGAGAGGTTTTTGTTTAAAAAAATACCAATACCAGAGCATAACAAATGCAAACCAAATTTAAACAACAAATTCTTGCACGGCTGGTCCAAACCAAAAATATATCCTTTGAGTCTTCTTTGCAATAGCGACTGGTAAATCACCGTGTTGGAATAAAAAGCAGTCCTTGGGTAGCAGAAAGTTCACACTTTATCGTTCACCATGGCCCTCAAGACCGCTACAATCCTTCAACAAATTTCTCCAGCGTGTCTCCCGTTGGGTCGCCCACCATGCCCATGTCAGTACTTAAGCCTCCTCGGTTCGGTGTGTTGATCTGTGGAAGCATGGCACTGTGCTCTGGCGTCCCCATGTGTCCCTGCTCCATTGGGCCGGACATAGGTCCTCCAAGGCCGGGGTGAGGGGAGCTTGAGAGTAGGGCACCATGTTGGGGAGAAGGCTGAGGCTGCATCCGTGGAGAGGGGCTGGAATGCGGAGGCTGCTGCGAAGGCGGCCGAGGCGACTGGACCGGGGCTGGCGAGCGTACTTGGTTGCCCAAAGAGCTTCCCATTGGTTGGCCAGCTAAGTGAGCACTGCTCTGTGATTGGCCCTGGAGCATGTGCGGCTGAGGGCTCATGGAATTAGCTTGCGTTGGAGAGCCCATCTGCTGCTTTAACATCTGCTGCTGCTGTTGCTGAAGCATCCGCTGTTGCAGAAGGTTCTGGGGCCCGTCCATGCCCATGCCACCTTGGCCCATAGGCCCGACACCTCCTTGCATAGCCATCTGCTGCTGCTGCATACGGAGCTGGGAGTAGGTGGCCGGACCTGGCTGCTGCTGCTGGGGGAACTGAGCATGAGGCTGAGGCATGCCACCTTGCTGCTGCTGTTGCTGCTGCTGCATCCTAAGCAGCTGCTGTCTGCGGTAAAGCTGAGGATTGCTGTTTGGAGCCACATTCATCACTTGGCCTTGGGGTCCCATGGGGGCCATACCCTGTGGCCCTACCTGCTGTGGAGGTTGGTGCTGAGGGGGAATTCCAGGCCTTTGTACCTGCATCATGGCCTGCATGGATTGATGGTTCTGCTGCTGCGGCTGGTTAGCTTGATATTTTGCTGCCCTCTGTTTAATGAAGGCAGCCATGAGCGGAGGGTTAGACTTGAGGATGTTCAGGACCTGCTGCTGCTGCTGGGGAGAGCTGGGAGATCTGAGGGTCCGCCGCAACTCCTGCAAAGCGTTGGGCGCGATGTTACCAGGCATCCCCCGAGGCATATTCTGCTGCTGTGGTGTCATGCCCTGTTGCGAGGGCCCCTGGGGAGGCATGACACCAGGCATTTGGAGTCCCTGTTGCTGGGGCATCATGGGCCTCTGCATGAGCTGACCTTGGGGTGGCATAGCGGCTCCCTGAGCCTGCTGAGGGGCCATGACACCTGGTTGTGGAGGGATCTGCTGCGGGTGGACCTGAGGTTTCTGCATGGGACCCTGCATTCCGGTACCCCACTGGCCTTGCTGCATGGCCTGCATCACCTGAGGCCCCCGTGGCCCTTGCATCATCTGCATCTGACCCTGCATGGGTCCCATCATGCGCGGGTGGTTCATAGGCATCCCATTCATGGTGTAACTATGCTGCTGCTGCTGCTGCTGCTGCTGCTGCTGCTTTGCCTTGGCTGCCATCTCAATCTGTTTAGCCACCTTTAGCGCCGCCAGCAGGGGTTGCTGTTGCTGCTGCTGCTGTTGTTGTACCATCTGGGGTGGAGGCTGCTGTTGATGTGGTAAGCTAGGCAATGGAGACTGCTGCTGATGAAGCGGAGACGACGGAGGTATTGGTTTGCCCTGCGGAATCGGTGTCTGGGGCTGGCTGATGCGACCATTGTTGGGGAAGACTTGGCCGACATTGCCATGGTTGGGCGCCGGCTGCTGCTGCTGTGGTTGCTGGGGCTGATTGGGCATGGGTTGGGGGGTCTGCGGTGTGTTAGGTTGCTGAACGGAGTTGGGTGTGTCTGGGGCAGATGACGTAGGTGGAGATGGCAAGGGTATACCCCTTCCAGCCATAGTGGCCATTCTGCGGCGCATCAAATGATGCTGCTGCAGCCGATGCTGTAGCTGCTGTTGACGGAGTTTGTGCTTGATGTTGAGACAGAAGGGAACAGGACACTTGTTCTCCAGACAGTGCTTGGCGTGGTAGCAACATAAAGCAATGAGCTGCTTGCACACAGGGCATCCACCGTTGGTCTTGCGCTTGCAGCCCTTGGTGTGCTGAACCACCCTTTTCATCTTCTGACACGACGGCAGGGAGCAGTTGGCGTTGCGGCACTGGCAGGCGTGGACTAGGGACTGGATGCAGCGCTGGATGCTGAGACGTCGGCTTTCCTGAGGACTCTTGGAGGCCTCTGCATTCTGGGCGTTGCTGTCATCATCTAAACCTAAGCCCCACTTCACCATCTGGTGCTCGTGACCCTTCGCATTGTAGCAGTTAATACACAGGTCATAATCCTGCGGCAGGAAAGGAAGACAACGTTTTGGTCAGAAATGAAAATGGTACATTTCAAAGCTTTGGGTCAAAGGTTTCCTACCTCACAGACAGTGCAATGCCAGCGCGTCTCCACGTGGTGCTTGCACTCGTTGCAGGTGTAGACAAAGCGGTCCTGGCCCTGGTTGTGCAGCTCCACCAGCATGCACATGCTACTCCACTTGCATCGTCTCAGCGAGCTGAACTCCCAGTGCTTATCTCTGGCCAACGTCAGGAAGGCATCGCGCCCATCCATCAGGTCACAAGACAACAGAGGGTCCGGGTCCATGATGGGCGGCAAGGTGTTAACGACCGGCCCGGAATGAAGGTGGATGACAAAAAACACCTGGAAGGAGGAGGATGTTTGTTTTGGGAACAGAGCACGACATGGTAAAATGGACATTATGAGGGTGGCTCGCCTCCTTATGCTTCTCCATCGTGGCGTAGAGCTTTTGGGACAGATCGTTGGCTACGTTGGGCATCCCGGGCTTTTTCTTGTTGGCACGGCTGACGCTGCTCTTATTCTTGTTGGTCTTTTTGTTGTTCTTCTTTTTGGCATTCTTGCTGTCAGCGTGGGCCCCCTTGAAATGTTTGCACATGAATCAAAACTCTTCATGCAAAGAGCGACTGTGGAAAGAACCTTCCATCAGCCTGTACGGTCTGACGTTTAATCCTCAGATTATTTCAACTCACCTCTGGCGTCTCACAGGAGGCCGTGTTCTCCTCCTTCTTCCTCTCCTCCTCCTCCTGCTCGAGCTCCTTGATGCTCTCCTCCAGCACATTAGGCCAAAAGTCCCCCTCAAAGTACGGAAGCTCGTACGCGCTGGTTAGCCTGTCTTCCGTTGCTTGCTTGAAAATGTCCTGAAGGCAGACATGCCACGTCAAATAGTGACGGAATGTGGAAAGTTTTCAGAAGTTTTCAGTCTTTGTGAGGATACGTAGTATTCTATACTGGTCAGCAGGGTTCAGTAATGTTAATGTGATGTTTGTTGGGACACACAAGCACCAGACTTGACAGTGGGAAGGGTCTTTTGCGGCAAGTGAATTTTCTCACAACAGGCACGGAAATCCCTAATAAAAACACAGGCTGGCCTAAGGTTGCGGCCGTAACCCACGGCAAGCCGAAATTCAACTCCCAGCCGAACACATTTACAGCAATGCACACAAGCCTTGTTCATGTCTTTTACAGCTTATTTACGCCTAATATGTTTACCATATTGGTGACTATAGGGGTGTTTCATGTCTAGAGGGCTCTATTATGTTAAAAACAGGTATTTAGACCAGTTCTCAATTATTTTCCTTCAAATTGATTGAAATTTTGAAATACTATTGAAGAACTGATTTAGACAGTTGCAATCAGTTTTTCTGTGCTCTAGCTGCCAAAATATATTTTTAAAAGTAGTACTACTGAAATGTAAGACTTATAGTCGGGTCTGGAACCACCTAACTGCAGGTTTCAAGCAGCTATAGTTTGGGGAATACAGTATTTTCTTCATTTTGACTGATTTGAGAATTTTTTGTTTACTGCAATAAATGAATTTATACTGTATCAGAAGTCGTGTGTTTAAGATGATATAGCTTGAAACCCTTAGCATAAGCATCACAAGAACAAGAAACATATTCTTATTTTATCTTATTATGTCCACTATATTGGGTCAGTGAGTGTAAAGGTGACTATAGGGGTGTTATTTCATGAGGGCTCTAATAATGTTAAAAGCCATATTTAGAAGGTCGTAAACAGGTTTTCTATGCTCAAACTACAAAAAATATTCAGATTATAATTAAGGAAACCAACTTTGCAGAAATTCACTTATCACCATAAACACCACCATAAACGAGGGATTTGTATTAAAAAGCTAATTATACTGTTGCAAATCTGAATAACTGGCATTTACAGCAACTCTACACTCACATTTTATGTTAAAAAATGTTTTGGACTTCTGATTCAGAAAGCCATGCTTACAGCATAAACCCTTGTAAACAATCACGCCGTGGTGTACGTATTAACAGCAACAGACTTGATCAATATAGCGATCATTTGCTGACCTTGAAGTCGTGTAGGATTCTCTCAGCAAAAGCCTTTTCCAGCATCTTTTTGTACCACTCTTGGAGCCGCTTTGGTTTGGGGATCTTCTGGTCAGGAGGGTGGCAGTGGAAAATGTAGTCGTCTCCTTCGCTGGGCGGGCAGGCCCAGATGTGACCCATTACATACCTGAAGAGGATCCATAGTCTTTTCAGCATTGCTCCACTATCAAGTTAAACCATGATTGATGTTCTTTTTGCTTTTAACGCACCCCAGTTTCTTGACATACTCCAGGTATCCTATTAGGATCTCGTGGTAAACTGCAGTCCTGAGCATGCGTGGTTTGAAGAAGTGAATACTGTCGAGGTATGATATATAAACCCGCCTACAAAGCAAAAATAGAGTTTAAAAAAAAGTGCACTTTTATTTATTGTACCTGTCCGGCACAATCCGTATGAGAAATATGAACACACTCTCTTTTTTGTGCATTCTAAAGATATAAAATCAGTTTAAAAGAGGCAGCTAAGAATGCACGTAAAGCAGTGCTTCTAAAATAGTGGGGCAGGCCCCCCTTGGGGAAGTGAGAAACAGGGAGTACTTTCAATGTTAGCGTAAACCTGTCCAAATTTATCATACTCAACATGTATTTTGACTCTTCAATACACTTGTATGTTTCACAGCGCTCAATTTTGTTGCATTTTCCTGGTTTGAGCATGACAGAAAACTACTGAGAACCACTGACTTAACAGGACACCACTTTTCACCCATGAAGCCTTCTGGGAAAAAAACACCACTAAGGTTCCATTTACATCATGTGACCTGCAAATTAACCAAGCTACAGCAACCTTGTTATTATTGTCATTAACATTGTTATGCCCAAGAACTACGTTTCTAGCATAGTAGTGACACCTCTCCACAACAGCTAGCTACTAGCCGGCTAGCGACTAGCTTCACCGCACACAATGCCTCAGGCCGCTAGCTGCATATTGGAGCTGCTGCCACTGCTGCCGTGTATTTGTTTCTGAGGTTGAAAAAGTTACCACCAGGTGTAGCGTTCCTTTCTATGTTGCTATGTGACAGCATTGCTTAAAATGCAGTAATTAAGTATTACGTGTTATCATAATTGTAGCTGTCACTACATGCTCACAGCGTGGGCGCACAACCATAAAGCCTTGTTGTTTTAATGGCGGCTTTCCAGGAGCTCCCATCACGTGCATTAATTAGCAGCTTCTTTTTTTGTGACTGAAGAATGACTGAAGACTAATACTATACTTCTTTGGTGCTTTGCTTTACCTTGTATTTGGAAAAGGACAATCTGAGCCGTACTCCTGGACGTGCATGCCAAAGAAACAGACATCCACCCCGTCGATTTCTTCAAATGCAAAAAGTGCTTTGGTTCTATAAGGGAAGCTCTCCACCATCTCACCCGAGTCCACAAACCTGTGAAGCACAAAAGCAACACAGACATGTCAAAACATTTGGTTTGTGTACATCTCCATCATCATCATCATCATCATCCACGCAGGTGAAAAGGCTCACTGGAAAAAGGAATTTACCTGGACTTCATTCCAGGCTTAACCTCCACTGTTTTGTCAGAGCTGGCCACAACGCGCACAAACACCTCACCAGCCTCTGGGTGGTTCTGTCTTTTCAAGTACTTGTTCACTCTGTCCTCAATGTATGTCCCCAACCTCGTAGCCTGCAGCCCTACACACACAAACAATCATAATAATTACAATTATATCCGTCAGTGGAGCTCTTCGGCTTGTTTCATGCTGACTTTCAACTTACTTTTGGCTGAAAACCTGTTCTCCTTTTTGGTTTTCCCAGCCCTCTTCAGACAGTTATCACAGATAAAGCTAAATGACAAAAGAGACATTGAGGCATGTAAAGACAGGCAGTTTAAAGGAAAAGTGCACTGTCTTTGGAATTTTGCCCATCATCCACTCTTTTCTGTGCGTCCTAAATATAGAAAACAACCAAATAAGAAGGCGGCTAATTAAGGCATGTAATGGAACGCACCTATTCTGCATAGAAAGCCTTCTGAAAAAACAAAATGATAACCTGACCTGCATATTAACCAAGCTAAAGTGACATTATTTTTGCTTTTAAGATTTTTACACCCAAGAACTACGCTGCTGACATAAAGACACCTCACCACACCAGTTGGCTACTAGCCAGATAGCGACTAGCTTCAGCACACACTCGCTCACAATGCCTCAGGCTGTGGTTTTGACGCTAGTTGTAGCGTTCCTTCCTATGTTATCAATGCACTCAGGAAAGGAAGTTCTGCTAATGCTTCAAATGAGTAGAATAGTGTATTACATGTTAGCATGATTGTGCATGATACTACATGCTCACAGTATGGATATAAAACCATAAAACCGTGTTGGAGCTTTTTGGAGCTCTTCTAATGGCCGCCTTTCTAGGCCAAGCAGGTGTGTCCCATTACGTGCATTTTTAGATACTTCTTTTTAGCTGTTCTGATATCTTTAGACCGCACATAAAAGAGAAAGACGTGTGTGTTCATGTCTCACATAAGGATTGTGGATGATGGGAAAGTTCCAAAGAAAGTGCATTTTTCCTTTAGGTGTGCTTTGATGTGGCAGTCACGGCGAGACTCACCCTGACGGCCAAATGACGTCGTAGTGCAGCACGCAGATCTGATGCATCTTACGTCCGCAGTCTTTACATTCAACAAACCTGCAAGAAAAAGACATTTCCAATAGCGGCGTCTGTCTTTGTAAAGGATTAAGCCATCAACGCCGTCATCAAACGAGACAGTACGGGTCGTACTCACGGTTCAGGGTCCAATGTGTCATTTTTCTTCTTTTCAAACTGTTCTTTGGAGATCATTCTGAAAAAAAAAATCACGTTGGCTTTTCTTCCAAATGCTTTAATTGACCCCTTGTTCATGTTCCCGATAACTTACGTCTGCGACTGTGCCGGGTCATCCCCAAGGGTCACACTGTTACCCTGGATCTCGTTGAAGCACTTCTCGCAGAAGTGATACCTGTCAGTGACAAGGCCACATTGCTGAAATGCAGCCAGCGCATGCATACACAGCAGCACAAAAGGCACTAAATTGGAACGCACAATAAGAAACTGAGGAAGGAGCATTTTTACTGATGATTATCAGGGTCTGTGCAGGTTTCAGCAAGTGAAATTTAACACTTTCACACATAATAAGCATGTTGCTGTTGCTCGGCTGCAAGTCACATTACGTTAATGAGCGCTATTGGCGGAGTTTTTTCAGAAGGCTTTCTAGGTGGAACACGCGCATCCCATTACATGCATTTTTAGCTCCCTCTTTTTAGCTATTTGTATATTATCTTTAGAACACACAGAAAGGAGAAAACATGTCTCACATAAGGACTGTGGATGATGGGCAAATTTATTTTTAAAGTGTACTTTTCCTTTCAAATCCATACTTGAGGAAAAGTACAAAAGACAAGAAAGAAAATTGGAGGTCCGTAATTTACTGCAAAGTACAGAAATCTGTACCAGCTTTGAAAAATATGCGTATTTAGGCAGATGTTGCCTAAATACGCCAACGTTGCCTAAATGAAGTATACTCTATGGGTGTCATTGCATTTCGAGAGGATCCTAATTATATTTTCTTTGCGCTTGCTACAAACTATTTGATTTATAATATTTTAAGAAGTGAATCTTCTTTTCCTTTCGACTTATCCCACCAGGGGTATACTTTTAAAATTCGAAAATGACTATTACAGATCAAGAATTTAGTCAAAACTCTTTTCCAATGGAATACAAAATGCTTAACATAACTTCAAACACCAACATTTAAAAAGCAAGACTAAAGTTTGGTTTTCTTCACCTATAAAAGTAATGTTAACACATTTATAAGACCTTTCAAAATCAGATTTAGGAAATGTTAAAAGGTCTTGACATTGTAATTATTGGATTTTAAACTTCAAGATCCTGAGGATACCATAATTATTTATGATCCAGTCATTCGGGACACATGCCAGGATGCTATGTTAGTAATATAACACAATACAACAAATTACTATAGGTTTAAAAGATGAATAAAAGCTTTATCCTCAATGCCGGTTATGTGTGTAGAAAATGTATGATGATGGAAAAGTACATCATTTTACTGAATATTGTTTTGGTTTTATGGGATCTGATGAATTTAGGCAAGTTGCAAACTCAAATTTTGCTCAAGCGCAGTAACGCATTCTGTCCACCAGGGGGAATCTGGGCGCTTCTGAAGACGTGCTATAAATGCAAAACTAAAGGCTTGATCACAATTCAGCACATAAAACCTTCATGGAAGTGAAAGTGGTGTCATGTGCTATCAATTGTGTGGTATTCTTCACCTTTAACCCCCTTTACGAGCCTTACCGGTTCTGATAGCTGTAGTAGATGCCATCCCTTGAGATTGTGCACAATTGTTTACCATAGCAACACAGCGTCTGGGGGGAGAACTCGTACTGTGGAGACATCAACGATAGTTAAAAGAAATAGTGATGCATCATGTATGTGTCCTAAAAAGTGGATAGAGTCCCGTGTCATCTCACCTTCCTGCTGCAGCAGTAGCCCAGGGACTTCATGACGGGCTCAATCTCTACCTCAAACACCTCTGCCAGTTTGGTGCAGTTTTTGTAAACGCGGGATGTTTTGCGGTTGTACAGCCACGCATTGTTAAACATGAGCCACACGTCGTCGACATATTGCCACGGCTCCTGGTACTGGCCTGTATCCAGTTTGCGCTTGATGGTGGACAGGTCGATGGGATTTTTCACGATGTCAAAGTAGTCCTGAGGAGGCGAGAAAGAGATGACATTTACAAAAATAAAATATCCAAATCGATTGGTTGTGTGCATGGAAAAGTGTTCACTCACAGGGATGTCTAGCAGCAAGGGGTCTACAGGTTGTCTGAAGGGCAGAGACTCAGGGTCTTGCCTGTAGAGGGCCTCGAGTGTTGGCATGAGGGCTTGTCTGAGCTCTTCAGGGCGGAAAACTGTGAGTCCAACAATAAACATTAAGTATGCATACATTTTTACAAGCAACAAATACAACACCTGAATTCTCACTTTTTTTCCGGCTCTGAGTAGGTGGCGTGGCTGTGCTGTTGAGCCCGCCCTCCCCCTCTTCTTTGGGTTCAGCCTTTATCTCTGGCTTCTTGTCCTCCATTTCCATTGCTTCCTGCTTTGGCTCTGTTGCATCTTCCTCCTCTTTCTTCACCAATGAGGATTTGATGTCGTCGTCCTGGCACAACAAGACAATCATGATGGATGAGGCGGCCATCAGAAGGGGTGTACGATAATTAGAGGGCTGATAATTACCTGGCCGATATGAGGGAATTATGACATGACACCAATATTCATTCATTCATTCATTCATTCTCTATACCGCTTATCCTCATTAGGGCCGCGGGGATGCTGGAGCCTATCCCAGCAGACTTTGGCCGAGAGGCGGGGCCACCAATATGACTACATAAAAAATAGCTCAGACCCGATAACTACAAAAAAGCCTTCGATGAGGTGAGAAAATCACACGCCCCTTTTTTCTGAACTTTTTTGTCATAACTTCCCGTGAGCTCACATTTCACTTTCCGGGGAAGACATTTATGGTGCTAGTTTACCAAATGCTCTGCCATGAGAAGAAAAAAAAACATCAGGCACACAAAAAACCTAATCAGCCACATAAAACGCCAGCACTGCGGCGTTTGAAAAGTGGAAAAGTTTTGCCAGAGACCTCCACGGAGTCACACCGGCTGCTCGGAGAGTGTGCCCGAATACGGTGCACCTTGCTGGGCCACAGCAGGTGGCTCCTCCCGCTCTATACTCTGGTTGCCCTGATAGTAGTGAGGTGGTAGTAGTAATGTCATATTTCATTAGGACAAATCAACATACAGTCAACTTTTAATTTGTTCCAATCATTCTTGTGGACAAACTACACTTTAATCTAAATTTTAAAAGTACATATAAAATCAGTTATCAGTACCATATCGGTTTTGCAAAAAACATAGTTATCAGTATCGATTGGAAAACATATATATTGTGCGTGACTAGCCATTAGGTACTGCACCTCTTCTTTTATGCTGGTTGTCTTGTTTCCAGAATTGCAATCATCTTCGTCTTTTACTTCAGACTTGACCTTGACATCCGTGGGAGTCATGTCCGGCAGCGTCTGTTGAGAGTTAAGTTCGGCCGCCGAGGCCGGGGTGGGCACTTTGTTGTCTATGCTAGCAGCAGCCTGTGACATCTTAAGGAGGGACAACAAGTGACTCATGATCAGACATAGAAATATTGTCTTCATTTACAGTCACTTGGACTTTCTGGCATCTCACCGGTGTGCTGGGATGCTGTGCCAGCACTGAGGTTGGCTGCTGCAGCTGGCTGGAAGTGTCAGGCTGAGGCTGCAGAGGGGTGAGCGGCTGGGAATGGTCTGATGCCGTGCTCATGGCAGAGGGCGGACGAGGGAGGCTGCTTGGTAGGTGGGTTTGGTTGGAAGAGGGCCCGCTCGTGGACCCAGCGGTGTGGGGCTGCGGCTGCACTGGGCCCTGCGCAGGTGGATGGTGTTGTTGATGCACTGGCAGGCTGGTGGAAGGGTTGTGTGGAGGGGTTCCACCCAAGCTTGGCTGGGCTGCTGGACCGCAGGGCAACTGTGAGCTGAGGGTTCCCAGTGCATTTAGAGGTAGGTTGGAATTCTGTGGCTGCAAAAAAAAAAAAGGTGAGAATTCAGAAATGATAAAGAAAGGAGTAGTAAAAAAGCACATCTTCTAACCTGTGTGCCAGCAGCTTGTAGGACGGGCTGACCAATTCCGATATTGACATTCATGGCCCCTCCAGCGGCTGCCGGGAACTGCCCCTGTGACAAGAACTGACCCTGGTTGGCCGACTGGGGAAGCATGTTATTCAGATGAGGACCCATCATTCCTTGATTTTGCGGCATCCTCGAAGGGGACATGCCCATCTTGCAAAGCAGAAAAAAATCATTACGTTTCCTCCCAGGCGATCTATACTTCATACATAAAGTTGATCATTTTTATTATGAATTTTATATTATTAAAATTCATAAGAAGTACAGGCGATAGAGCTCACCGCTGGGACGGAGTTCATGTTCATCTGCTGTGGATGGTTCATGGGGGAGGGAGCCCGTGCCCCCAAGGGCGTCTGTGACATTTGCGCATTCTGCATTGCCATTGGGTTGTACTGATTGATTCCTGTAGGAATACACACATACACATCTGTTTAGCATACTTGGGAGTTTCTCTAATTGAATACAGTAATCCCTCGTTTGTTATTAACTGGTTCTTGACCTGACTGGGATAAGTGAATAAGTAGGACTCCGTACGTATAAAGGAAGTATTTTCCAAGTTAGAGCATAAAAAACTACTTAATATAGTGGACATAATAAGGGAAAATAAGACATTTAAGACATAAATCAAACTTGTGCTCATGTGTTGCTGTAAATGTGTTGCGGTGCTAGGGGTGGACAGGTTCAGAAGTGAGTTTTAGGTTGGCATTGTTTGCGGGCCACTACTGTAGCCCGTGTTAGGAATTATTGTCCCTATTGTGAGATCATTCAAACATGCAATAAAAGCCTGTTGTTCCGGCCACCAAGTTTGGTGTTTGTGTGCCTCACCCAACATTGCAGTAACTTTACTGACATCTAGTGACCAATCCAGAATACCACATATGTCTTCAAATGCTTCTTCTGAATGCCTCACATGGGTATATGTTTATTACTTCAGCCATTTTTATGCTTGACAATTCTTTAAAAAAGCAATAAAATTGAGCCAGGATAGGATGGGGTACGCGAATTTTAAAAAATAACAAATAGTGCCTAAAACTCAATTACAAGTGCACCTAAACGCCTCACGACGCAAGAAGAACCGAGCAGAAAGTGGCCATAATATGAACAAATACTTAAATACATAGGTTTGATGATTCTTTTGTGCATTAAGAGTGCATTATCTTTAATATTTTATTTCTATAGCGGTTTCAATCCTAACATGCAGACTTCCATTATGAGTGGACAAAAAAGTGAAGCTCAAATTCAAGCCAACATCAGGTTGAAATAAAAGATATGCAGGAGGATTACTAATTATGTTTATCAGTGCTCATGTGAAACTTTATCAACATGCAAAATACACATTTTTAATCCAAAATGACTATAAAATGAATTAACCAATGAATTATGTTCAATATTTCAAGTTAAAGAAGATAAAAAGGTTCGGGAGTAAGGGGTACAAGGCATCAGGTCAAATGTCTGAAAGGGTACACAACTAAAAGTTTGGGAACCACTGGGATACAGTGAAGCCACGAAATTAGAAGCGACGAGGTATTACTGCATTTTTACTTCATCCAAATTTTGCCAGGTCTATCTTTTAATAGTGCATTTAAAAACTCCTAGGGATTTGTCCAAAATAAAACGATTGCTTTAGGTGCATGCATACCTTGGGGCAACGGCATTCGGTTCATCATTGGAGTTGGCATGTTTGGCATAGGCACAGGTCCGTCTGAGAAGGAACAAAACGCAAACGAATTTAGCGGCCAGGTCAAACATCCACTGGCCAGAGATTTTGGCTACTGACTGGGAGGTCGGACAGGCTGTCCTGGACCCATCGCGCTGGGCTGACTCATCGGTGACTGCTGCGGACCAGCGTTGCCCATCATGCCGGGTTGCTGATGCCGCGAGCGCCTCTTCTCCTCCAGTTCCTTCTGGATCTTGTAAATCTTCTCTGCCAGGAAGTGGTAATACTCATCCTTGTCAGAGAACAAAAAGGGACACACTTGTTTACAAGACTGCATGATAATCTCAAATTCCCTGCCTATACCGGACAAAGTTTTGTTTACCCTGCTGTTGGCCGACTCATACATGTCACCCTCAACCTTGCGTGCATACGCCACCAGGTTGTCCATTCTCCGGTCCTTCAGCGCTGCAGGATCTGGTGTAGGAAATATGGCTTGTACTCTGGATAATCAGCAGGGAGGGAAAAAGCTAAATTCACCACACACTCCTTTATATGGCATATGAATCTTTGCATTGAAACATACAGTTTGTGCACGAGGTGGGTGCGCAAGTCCTGAGTGACGTGTTCGTGCCAGGTCTTCCGAACCCCTGAAGCGGAGAGAGGGGTGGCAGAGGGCAAGTTTCCCATAGCCCCTGCCACTGATCCATCTGGCAACAATTGACTGAAGAACAAAAGAGGAAGGCAATAAATACATTATTACATGTAGGGGTGTCCAAAGTGCGGCCCTGGGGCCATTAAAGAACTAATAAAAATATTAAATAATTTAAAAAGTATCAACTCATTCAACCCCAGACATTTCTCAAAACAAAACTGCTACAAAGCAATAAGCATTCCTTGCGTCACCACCTTCTTGAGCCTCTCGCGCAAAAAAACTCAAGACGCATAATTACATCTTCGGGATTGGGCGTTCGGGTTTATAAAAACGTATAAACGCGTCTTTGGTAATGAATGAGTTAATATGAGAAACAAACAAAAAAATTAAGTTGTAATTTTTGGAAAGTTAGGTTGCAGAAAAAGTTAGGTTAAGAAAATAAACTCAAAATACTATAAAAATTAAGTTATAATTATGAGAAGACAATTTTCAAAAAGAAAGTTGAAATAGTTGGAAAACTGCAGCAATTTTACAAGCGTAAAGTCATAATCTAATTTTTATTATTATAGCACTGCAGAAAATGCAGAAAGAATAATCATCCTTTTGAAGCACATTGGTTGTATTAATCATATACTACAGTAATTAATGTTTATGACAATATAAATCCAATCCCATGCATCGAGACAGTGCTTTAAGAAATGATTAACAGGATTAAAGTCAGAACGCTCACTTGAGAGTGGAGGGCAAAGAGTCGCCAGTGTGCAGGCCAGTCTGGTCTGAAGAGGGGACGCCCGTGCCAGCTGCCATCTGGTTGATCTGATTAGCGCCTGATAATCATTCAGAGACAGAAATAAGCCATTTTTTACTGACGACTAAAACGTTTGACTTTTGTTTTGTACCTAGTGGGTTCATATTACGTAGCTGTTGGTGCCCATGGGGGGTTTGTTGAGCAGCACCCTGGCCCTGGTTCTGGCCTGGAACCTGAGCAGGGGAGTGTTTGCCATAGGGGAGCCCAAGCGCAGCGTAGGCCCTCTGCATGGAACTGGGGTCTATATGTGTGGCTGCACTGTTGATGGTCGGCGCACTGGTCTGGCCCGGCCCCACGGTGTTGATTGCGTTCTGTAGGTTGGCGCCAGGGGAACCTAGCATAGCTTTAGTGGCAGAGGGAAAATAATTAGTGCTCAATGTCATTAAAATCGCCCAACAAATGTCAGGTTAAAATCTATTGGTCTGATTCAAAACATTTTTTTAAATAAAACAGTAAATGTTAAATCCAGCATTTTCTATTTGTCGCGTCTGTGAAGGCAGCTTCCAGCTGTGTTGCTTGCTGACAGGGAGCATGCCGCCTCAGTGGGGGGATTTAAATCCGTCACTGGCTCTTGGAACCTATCAGAAAGCTGCCTGGAGCAAGTCCCTACCCCCACAGCTAAAAGAGCAACAAAGCTCCTCCCCTGGGTGTCCTGGTAAAGGCCCAGCCTTTCTTGAGGAATCCTCCTAGAGTTCCAGCACTCGCTGCCTCAGCGCTTTGCAACCTCCAGGTGGCATCACCTCATATCAACACACCACTTGATGGCAACAGTATTTTTCACCCAAATAACTCTTAACAGTCAACCCTTAAGGCGTCGGAGAAAATATTCAGCTGTGTCATTACCATTTCAGAAGGTTGTAGCTTGAAAATGGTTGGCGAAATGAGAAAAATCCTCCGTATAACCCAAAGCTTGTGATGAGTAAATTCACTCTAATTTGCATAATATTATGAATGTCAGATCCCTGTCTCCACAATACCGGGTCATCAAATTGTCTGATCCACTTCCTTATCTCTCCAAACAAAGCAAACAGAGCCACCATCATAGTCATTTAGAGAGGGATTTTGAATGCCACTGCTAATTATTACCATTATTAATATTAAATACTGTAGATCATGTTATTATACTGCATAAAATATCTACTATTCCTGTTAATACTCTCATCCGTCCAGGTCATTGTGTTCTCAGCTCATATCTATTAGCAGTGCGTTTCCTGCAGAAGAGTCTTCCCCAGATACTACCGTGTCTGCTGCTATTTGAGCATCACCCCCTCTCCATTAGCAGTGTTTTGACAACGTTCATGCCACCCCGAACACGGTGCAGCAAAGCATCGGCTCAAGTATGTGCTGTGTGGACTGCCGCACACACACAGGAGTTCAAAGTCTATAAACTCCTAAACCTTGCAAAGGAACAGGTCCACAAATGTTGCTCAGATTGAAGTTAGAGATGTCCGCCATCTCGTGGTGTTAAATATTAACACCATAAGGCATCCTAATACAGCAATGGCTTGTTTTAGTCAGCAATGCTTATGCTTAAAGAGTTAAACCTCTGACTTCCACGTTTATACAATGAAATAAAGTGCACTCACGCTGCTGGTTTCTCTTGTCACTTGCATTCTTTAGTGGTAGGCACACAGGACAGTCGTGCCGTGTGCAATTCTTCCAGTGGGAGATGATCTGTCTGGATGACGCACAGTGGGCCACTGTGGGTGCAGAAATAAAAGGGCGGCATAAGCATAAAATGAAGTGGATGACTTACGGTGACGATGAGGTGTCCCAACCGCCATACACTAAACACACTCACCCTGGCAGGACTTGCCAGCCTGGCAGTGTGTCATGTGGTTGAGGACGTTCTTCATGGTGCGGCAATGGGGCAGAGTGCAGGCCCTTACTTCCCCGTTGGCCTGCTCCCGCCGCTGGCACTTGTGTGCGTGTAGCAGCAGGACCAGCTGCTGCTGAATGAGTTTGCGCTTCTCAGGATCGGCCGTCGGACCGGTCGACACGCCGCCGGCCACCCCGTGGACAATGCCCGGCGACGCTACCTGCTGCTGCACCTGGGACTGAGACATCGTGATGGCACAGTCATTGGTCAGTACTGTCATCAGTGCCAGTACGCCTTTTTCCACTTTGTCAAACAACCCTGGTGGCACTCACCATGTTTGAAACACTCACAGCTCCCTTTAACTCGGAGGGGAATTGAGGCAGATTGTTGGAAAGGGTTGACTTATTCTGAAGTTGCTGGGTGCTGACCCCAGTTGGACCATACTGCTGGCCAAATGGAGCCCCCGACATCCCCATCTAGCACAGACAGATGGAACAAAGGCAGGTCAGAACATCCGCATATCTTGCAGCCCACCATCACATTTGATTGAGTGCTCTCTGTTCTGAAATAAATGAATGTTCTTATTTTCAGTCCTGGCTGAGTGGCAGGATGAAGCAAAAACTTTATACATTTTTGCATGTGGTTCAGGCATTGGTGCCGATCTGCATCATGGATCTTTGCTGTTATAGCATCAGAGCCAAGAGAGGTGTGATGGCACTGCAGCAGGTCGAACTGCTGCGAATGCATATCTTTTTTTCAAACAAATACCCATAACTTCCTGCTTCTCAAAACCAATATAGTATTGATAACCATTCACTTTTTTTATATCTACTTTTTCACATTCAGATGCAAGTGTAGTTTGTGCCCAATTAACCTGTTATCATATTATGACATTACTACTACCACATTGCTATCAGGAGAACCAGAGTATAGAGGGGAGAAGCCACCTTCTGTGGCCCAGCAAGGTGCACTGTATTGGGACACAGGCTCCAAGTAGCTGGTGTGCCGCTACAGAGGTCAGGAGAACCAGAGTATAAAGCGAGAGGAGCCATCAAGTCGGCCCAGCAAGGTGCACTGTATTCGGGTACACAATGCGAGCAGCTGGTGTGACGCCACGGAGGTCTCTGGCAAATGTTTTGCATATTTCAAATGCTGCCGCGCTGGTGTTTCAGGTGGCTGATAAGGTGAGTGCTCAAGGCTTTGTTTTCCTTTTATTGCGTAGCATTTTGAACAACTAGCATGCCAAATGTCCTTTTTGGAATGTCAATGTTTGTTTACAAGCGATCTCTGAGGAAGCTTCAACAGGCAAAAGAAAAAAGGAGCGCTTGATTTTCTTGCCTCTATGGAGCGTTTAATTATTGGAGCAATTTTTTTTGTTATTGGATTTACTTTCATGTCGTCGTAATTCCCGCATATCGGCCCAATAATTATGGTGCAACCCTAACATATACAGTTCAGGCCTTAGGTGTGGACACGCCTTCTTATTCACTTGGGTACGCATTTAAAGTTTTTGCAATTTTCCGGACTGACTGACCTTCATTTCTTAAAAGTAACGATGGTCACTCTCTCCTGACTTAGCAGAGTGGTTTTTGCCATACGATGAATTCTAACATTGGTCCAATAGGGCTGTCGGCTGTGTATCAACCTGACTAAAATATAAGACATATTTAGACTTAGTTCACCCCTTTTGTTAAGTACACGTGTTTGCTCATAGTTTTGATGCCTTCAACAGGAATCTACATCGTTAACAGTCAAAACACACTGAATGAGAAGGTGTGTCCAAACTTTTGACCTGTACCACTTATATATGTAGCGTTTTTTTTAAGCACACTACTTTTCACAGAAGCTTCATTGGCTGTCATTGTGACAGGTTACTACCTCACTTGGCTACGATGCAAATACTTATACAGTGGTGTGGAAAAAGTGTTTGCCCCCGTCCTGATTACATATTTTTGTTTGTCACAAATGTTTCAGATCAAAGAAAAGTAATATTATTATTAAAAGATAAACATATGTGCCCTGCAATTAAATGGCGACCAGCCTCTCGCCCGAATACAGCTGGGATAGGCTCCAGCATACCCGCGACCCTATTGAGGATAAGCGGCATAGGAAATAGATGGATAAGGGGGAAAAAAAATCAAAATTAATACTTTGGAGCAGCCTTTTCAAAGTCCTGACCTGAATCCTTCTGAGATGCTGTAGCATGACCTTAAAAAGGCGCTTCATGCTGAAAAAGCCTCCAATTTGGCTGAATGACACCAATCCTGCAAAGATGAGTGCGCCAAAATTCTTCAACAGTGCTGTAAGAGACTCAATGCAAGTTATGGCACATGCTTGATTGCAGTTGTTGCTGCTAAGGTTGAGCCAACCACTTATTAGCTTTAGGCTAAAATCACTTTTTCCACACACAGAGCAAGCTGTGGAATTCTCTCTTAATAAAAGGTTTTCTTTTAAAAACTGCATTTTTTGGTCAGTTGTGTTTTCATTGACTAATATTTATATTTCTTTGATGATCTGAAACACTTGTCACAGTGTGTGTGCACACTTGTCACACACTGTGACAAGTGTTTCAGATCATCAAAGAAATATAAATATTAGATATATATATATATATATATATAAGATGCTGTGGCATGACCTTAAGAAGGCGCTTCATGCTAGAAAAACCTCAAATAAAGCTGAATGACAACAATTCTGCAAAAATTCCTCCAGAGCGTGTAAAAGACTTGTTGCAAGTTATGGCAAACGTTTGATTGCAGTTATTGCTGCTAAGGGCGCCCAAGCAGTTGTTAGGGGCAGGGGCAATTACTTTTTCACACAGGGCTATGTGGGTTTGGATTTTTTTCTCCCTAAATAATAAAAACATTCATTTAAAAACTGCATTTTGTGTTTACTTGTGTTATCTTTGACTAATATTCAAATGTGTTTCATGATCAGAAACATTTTGTGTGACAAACATGCAAAAGAATAAAAAGTCAGGAAGGGGGGCAAAGAGTTTTTCACACCACTGCACGTATACATACGTATACACACACACATATATATACACACACACACATATATATATACACATATACACACACACATATACATACATATATATATATATATATATATATATACACACACACACACACACACGCACGCACACATATATACCTTTATCATGTATATAGTTGTTTTTTATGGCCATTTTTAACCACTTTGTAATGTGCATTACTGCCACAGGTCTACAGGGCTAGAGTGGAACAGAATCATTGGACAGGTCTGCCATAATACAAACGTGTTACCAACAGCGGTTTCAAAGAACAAATTCAATTTTTAAAAGTCCATATTTTTCCACTATTGCAAGTTAAACTGCATAAAAGATGGTGTAAAATTTTTTGTTTGGCCCAAATAAGATGATCAGTCGCTCACAACTGTCTAGTATCCACGTAGGTGTCCATAGAACTTCTGCACGCACAAAAGCAATTTTAGACAGGCGGTCAACAATTTGCGGTCGCAATCTTGTTACGACATATCCTATCTAAACTTTGTCAAATTGCTATCAGCTGCATAACATGTAAAAATGAATGAAAAATGAACATGAATTCCACAACCATTACAGCTCCCTGCATCAGTCTGTCTGCTGCCTGCTCTCAGCGCTGCTCCAGCAGAACAAGCAAGCCCAGCCCAGAAGGCGGAGCTGTGGGAGGGGACATAAAAGGGGGAAGGCCCAGTTTGCTAGACCAGCTGAGCAGAGCGCTGGGTTTCAGCCTGCCCCTCCCCCCCACAGCACGCAGCGCTTGCCCTGATGTCTCGCTCCCATTCACACCAAAGCTAGACTTTCACTTCATCTGGTTGGGGTGCTCCCAGCTTAATGATCTCCGTTTATTGTGTGTGAAGTG
Source organism: Oostethus manadensis (assembly GCA_024372805.1). NCBI lineage: Eukaryota > Metazoa > Chordata > Actinopteri > Syngnathiformes > Syngnathidae > Oostethus > Oostethus manadensis. The sequence goes on from QODF01000198.1 coordinate 224,100, forward strand.
CCAGGAAGCTAGACAACGGCATCGAGACTGCTTGCTGTTTGAATTTCTCTTTAACCCCCCCACCCCACCCCCACCACGACCAAAAATCCTCATTTCTCTTCTTCCACTTGCCTGTTTTCTATTGCCTCCCCCACACCAGCAAGACCTCTAAACTTGATTTACAGCTCCATTATCTAAGACTAAAAGGCGGGAGAGCAGACAGGGAGAAATGGAGAAAGGGGACATAAAAGAAAATATTTTAGGGAGACTAAAGCATGGCAGCAAAACGTGAAGGACAGATTGGGTCCATTTTTCAGTCCTTCAGGACTGTGCTGTATTTGCAAGCATTTCAGTCTGGCTCTGAAGATCTGAATGTGGGACTTATTTGGACCTCACCTTGTTCATGTGTCCAGCTTGCTGAGGAGTCAACGCGTTGTGTCCACCCAGCTGTGACCCTACTTGGCTCAGTGTCTCCGCCAGCACACTTCCTCCAACACCCGCTCCCACAGCCATACCTTGGCCCTGGTACTGCATGGCAGGTCTTCCTCGGCCTCCCGGTCCAAGAGCTCCATTCATCACCTGCCCAGTTGGGCCCAAGACCCCGTGACCCTGTCCACTGTTCAGCAGGGCATGATTGTAGCCCATGCCTGTGCCTCCGTTGCCTTGTCCTGTAGCTAAGCCTAATTTCTGGGACTGGGGAGATTGGTGATTCGGGGACCCCTGCCCCAGTTGGCTTTTACCCAGCATAGCTCCAAGCTGGCCTCCCACCATTCCTCCCTGTTGGGGGCTGCCAGAGTTGATGGAACTTCCCAAGATGGAGGAGCTACCTGTGCGCAGAAGCTCAGACAGCTGCTTGTGTTTGGCAGCGGCGTCCGACACGGCGGAGTTGAGATTTGTGGCCCCTCCTCCGCCTGGGCCGCCGTTGGAGGACATTCCCATCTGAGACAGGTCTCCATTTGGGATGAGCTCGTCTGGAAGGTCATTTTCCAGGTCAAACAGGGAAACCAGATCTACAGAATAGAAAGAAGAATGCAAAATGAACAAGATTCAAAATAAGACTGTTGTGAATGAATTTGTTTTTCCCAATTTTTTATTTTTTTTTTACACATTGCATTTTTTCCAGGTTCAATTTTTTGCTTATTTTTCCCAGCATAGAGTGCATGCTTTTTGAGTTAGAAAATCATTAAATGCAAGAATCCTTACATTTACTGATGCAATACATCAATGGACAATTTGGGCTAACGTTTCTAATGGGATGTCATCCTCTGCACCCATTGCTACAAAATCTTCACCACACTGTAATGCTAAAGATGAAGCCACCAGTGCAATTCCAACTGCATATGTAAGATATTTCATGACAGGATTATTTTTTTTTTACACAGTTAGACCACATTAAAGTGGTAAAACACAATGCGGTGAAATATACTAATCCAGCACAAGTCGCACACACCACCACCACACAGCCGCACCAGCATGCTAAACTAAGCTATCCCCGCTAGCTTCCATAAGATGAGGAGGTTCCGCCAACTTTCACCAGTGTCTGGGAGGAGGCGGATTAGTGTTTGTAATGAGGTTTTACTACGATTGAGCCGTCCACCGGGGAAATAATTCCCCCTACAAACGTTCATTCTCCCTTACAATGACAGCATTTCATTCTCATTATGTAAATTTCTATGATATTCCCCGTTTAACAGTAAATTCAGTTTTTGTTGGCCAATTCCACGATTCCGTTATGGATAATCGGCATGGAAAATGAACGAATGAACGTTAATGCAGAAATCATAGGACCACTCCACTCACTAGTAGCCCCACTGTCCAATACATTGTCATATTTTTTAAACGTTTATTGTTGTACTTTTCCTAAAAGTGATGTTAAAATCTTGTCTCGTAGATCCAATCTTGTGTATCGTCTTGTTTCAAAATGTCCAAAATAATGCACATCTGAAATCCAAAGTGCATTTTCAGCCATCAATTCTACATACATATTTTACAGTAAACGTTCACTTACTGTCAGCAACCCACCCAGAATGGATATGCCACAGAATAAGTTGAGTCAGCAAGCTACCAGGGTTATCAGCGTGAGCAACAACAAGACATGCATTTTTGTACATTCCTGCAACGTAAGCCGAGGAGGATCAACCGCAGCCCCTGCTAAACATGCACATTATCAACAATGCTAGCAAGGGCTAACACACTAAGGGTGCGTTCACTTGGAGTCCGGTACTCTGAGAAGAGCGATTGGGTTTGCGTTCACACTTGTATTTTCGTCAGCTCAGCAAAGCTGTGGCATAACGGTGCGACTCGATTAGGCCGCGTATGTACGTCGTGCACGGCAACACGTCGTCTTCTGGGTTACGCGTGATTGTAGGACTTTTATTTCCATCCCGGACTTCACAGCAGCTAGGATTTGACATCAAAGGCGGTCTAAAAGGTTTTCCAAATAGATGGAGGTGTGCTTCACGGAGACTGCATCTCAGACAACTTCAAACAGTAATGAGCAACCTGACCCATCCCCCGCCATTTTTTCACTCATGCATTGCTTTGAGAACCTTGGTGTGTTTGTTACATAGAACAACGGCATGGATGGAGTGAGCTCTTTTGTCATAGAGTGGCTTTAATATACAATTTAAGAATGTTTTTTGAGTTAGCGTTACAAAGAACACTTTTGCTATTGCTAACAAATTCATACCAAGTGGATGCAATGTTGTTGACGCATAAACAACTTTTTGTGCCACAAAATCAAGAATTTTAAGCAGCAACTATCACAAAACAATCCTAAAATCCTGCTCAATAGAAGGAAAATTGTGGTATTTAACTACAGTCTATTTACGAGCAACAAACGTGGAAAACAAGTATAATTCTGCTTTTGAAGTTGTGTTTTTATGACATTGTGCAGGAAAAACCTTCCTCCTCGAGGGAAGACACCGCCCCCTAGCTGGATGCGCCCGCCCTGTGCAAATGCCCACCGCTTCATGGAAGGCCGCAAGGCTTCGCTACACACCTTAAAGAAAGCCCACAGCTGTGCCAGCTATGCAACATTCAGCTACTGACATATGGCCCGTAAGTTGGATCATTTGGTTTTTCTTCAGCAAATAGGCTAGGCTAGCTTGTTGTGAGTTAGCACTGTACAACGTAGAAGAGGATCTATCCACTTAAATACGGAGCCTCCTTTTTAAATGTCTCCCGGGTAACGATGCAAAGTTGCTGTGCAGGTTGGACGAGCAAACACACACATACACACACACACACACACACACACAGACCCTCAGGCTACTTTCTAATACTTTGAAGTTATATTTAACACAAAATTACTTGCCACCTGTTGGCGTTGTAAAGATATAAAAACAGGTAAAAAAAAAAGAGGCAGCCAATTCATACAGGTAATGGGACACACCTCCAAAATCCTCCAACAAAGCTTTAGCAGAACTTCCTTCCTGGGTGCATTGATTTCACATAGAAACAGAGAAAGGAACGCTACACCAAGCATCAAAAACAGAAACACAGCAGCTCCGATATGTAGCATTACCTTTTGCTAGCAGCCTTGTGAGAGAGTGTGCGGTGAAGCTAGTAGCTAGCCGGTGTGGTGTGGCGAGGTGTCACTACGCCAATAACATAGTTCTTGGGCGTAACAATGTTAAAATAATAATAATGTTGCTTTAGCTTGGTTAATATGCAGGTGATGTTATGTAAATTGAGCTTTTTGAAGGTTTTTTTCAAAAGCTGAATAGGTGTGTCCCATTTCATGCAATCTTTTTAGCTGTTTTTATAGCGTAAGAAGGCACAGAACAGAGAAAGATGTGTGTTTTCATGTCAAACATAAGGACTGAGGATGATGGGTAAAATTGCAAAAACATTCCTTCAGGACGTGTTTGTATTGTTTTTGTGTCAGGGGCATCAAACACATCACAGTTATTGTTACCCTGTAACTTGGTAACCATATACATATTTTACTATTCGCATTTTCATTTAGTTTGCACTGTTTTGCCAACAAACTTACATTGAAATGCAAAGTTTAAATGGGGTTTGGCAACAAAAAAAATTAGAATCGTCTGTCATAATTCACAGAACAAATACATTCGCAAGAAAGATTGTATTTTTACTTAATATAACAGCCTTTTTTATTACAAATATATAAAATAATGAAATTAAAATATATTAAAAATGTTTTTTTAAATACTTAAAATAAATTAAGCATGCCAGATAAAACAATATAATGGGCCACCTGTACATAAAATCTTTATCGCTAAAGTGAAGATGTGGCCTATCGTTTGTTTTGCTTAACTTCTTTATACGCTTGCATGCCAAGAACTAATGTAGAATGAGGCTTCATCATTCTACAACTTGTTTTGTGGAGGTTTTTTGTCACGAAAAACAGTGCAGAACTACTTTTTATACCCCCCTGACAAAGATAAGGCGGGTTTTATTGTTTTTAATCTCGATTTGGAAAGGGGCTGTATGCAACCTGGACATGATTTTTAAACTGGAAATATGTAAGAAAACACTGCCGACGAGCGTATTTTACCACAAAAAAATCCTATTACTTTCACAATTTTAACAAATTCAGCTACATAAAAAGTTGTTGTAGTTTTCCTTTTATAAAATAAACAATACGTATATTTATTAATCACATAGTAAACATCAATTAAAAACAAACTTGTCCACCTCAAACAGAAAAAACAACACATACAAACAGAACAGCGCAGAAGTGTGTGCGGTCACAGAAAGTCCGCGTCAACAAAATGCTGCTGCGCTTTAACACAGCAAAAAAGCCAGCATTTCCAGAAATGCTGCAAAGGTTGGACAGCACAAATTGCGTTGCAATTTCACAACTTTATAGAGTAAAAAATGATACATTATACGGATTATACACATTATTGCACTGCAAATGTAAAGTGATCTTTTTATTGTATTCTTACTCTTTTCTTATCTTTCCTATCTTGCCTTACTTGTTTTATTTTTTATTTTAGAAATTCATTTTAAATGATGACATTTTTGCAGGGCTGTTGGAAATGCGAACTTCTCTTCGAGATGAATAAAGTATCTATCAATCCATGACATTGGTGCTTCATTTTGGTCTCCAAAAATGTTGACATGAATATCGTTTCGTGTCAATTTGTGGGACAATTAACACGTGAAATCGCACCCGCTTTTGTTTACTGGCGCAGTTAAAAGTTTGCCAAGTCATATTTTTGTATTGTGCTTTTCATAAAGTTAACATTGAAATCTTGTCTCGTGAGCCCTATCAATGATAGCTAAGCCTCGCCAAATTAATAGCATTTGCTGTTCGCGGAAGGGTGACATCAACAAGAATGGTACAAAATTTGATGCATGAGGTGCATTACATCAAATTGTTTCAAAGTTTTTGTCCTTTTTTCAAAGTGGTTAACTTCTTTTTACACTTTGACACCAACTAAGAACATTACAATGGGAGATGCATGAGGCGCCCTAACATTAAGACATGGCTTGTCTTAAAAAATGACCTTTTATTTTTTATTTTTTTTACACATGCATGTAACATTTTACGTAAATGTCACCATAATCAATAAATCAAATAATTGCAGGTTACATAAAAACTAACTGGATAATTCTGCTGCTGGCCTTGATATATTGACATACTGCACGCATGCGCGTTTGTTTTCCTCCCCACTCTCTACCAAACAGGCTGGATGACAAGTGGATTCACTCTGTGCATCTGTGTCAACACCCGGGCACGTTGGTTCTATAGCGAGACAAACGAAGTGAGTGAACCTTCCTGTCAGTCTTTCAGTCTCTTTGTCGCAGCGAGGAGAGGCGGGTTTTGCGCTAGCGAGTGCACTATATGCTAGCTGTGTGTGCATGCGTGTGGTGCGCTACGCCATGGAACGCTTTCTTGGTGCCCGTTGTGTACAAACCATCTACCATCTGATTGTTAATTTTAGCCCGTTTGCGTATCGTCATTTTGTGACATGATTAAGACTGTGACAAAGAATGAAATAACGCGGGAACTTGCATTTCCGCTGCCATGATTCCCAAAGTTTAACACCTCATTCTGCACTGAACACATTTGGTTCTGCACTTTGACAAACTCTGACAAAACGTTACACCCCGTTTAAGGTAAACAGAGTTTTCCCGCACACAGTGTTGCTAAAAGCCAATCGGGTAGGTGTAGACGTACAGTATGCAAATGAGCCGACATCTGCATTACATGGACAATGTCAACTTTCGGGTTGGTTCTCAGGTTTTTTGTCAATATTCAGACATTAACAAAAGATTTTTATTTAAAAGCGCTTGACATTCCATGCATTATTATGCCATATACTGTATTATCATTAGATGGATGAACAAATGGTTTAAAAATAATGTTGACAGTATCACATACACATATTATCATTAAAATAGTTTAAAAATGGTTTCAAAATAATGTTGACAGTATAACATTTATATATTATTATTACATTAGTTTAAAAACGGTCTCAAAATAATTTTCACTACAATATTGTTTACCAGCAATAGTTTGCAGGACAATTATCATGCAGAAAAATGTGTTATCCTGACAGGCTTTGCCGGTTATTTCTATTCCCATCATTTTTCTACAAGGAAAGGTGTAGAGTGTGGCTCAAGTTCTGGGTGATTAAGTTCCCTGCCTCCGCCAAGCAAAATGTTCCCAAACTATGTGAGCATTTTGCAGCAAAGCATCAGCAACCCTGGCGAGTAGCTGCAAAAGCAGAGGTAGGAAAGCTATGGCTCGGGAGCCAGATGTGGCGCTTTTGACAATCACATATGGCTCTCTGAAACGCCGTAACATTCATTTATTTTAATAATTAAAATATATGTAACATATCTTGCTTTACAACAGACGTGTTAGAAGTGCAGTCGAAGTGATTTATAGGCCCACGCCACAATCTAAAAATACAATTCAGCAAAAAAAACTTTGAGGGAACAGCAAAAATTGATAAATGAGCAGTAATTTTACAAAAAATCAAGTCAAAATATTAGGAGAAAAATAAAGTTATCATTTTTAGAAAACTAGTTTGTGGAAAAGGTTATAATATTAGGAGAATAAAGTCAAAATATTACAGCAATAAAGTCATAATTACAAGAAAAGTTTTAAAAAAAAAGATCGAGTAGAGTAGAAAGTCAAAATATTAAGAGAAAAAGTCCCACTTTTACAAGAATAAACTTGTAATATTATAAGTAAAAGCAATGTCATCAACATATTTTTTGAATTGAGTTTATTTTTATGCAAATAAAGTTAAATATTGTGGGAATAAAGTCATAATATTCCAATTCGGTATTACAATGTATAATGTGCAAAAATTGATAAATGAGCAGTAATTTTACAAAAAAATGAAGTCAAAACATTAGGAGAAAAAAGTTATCATTTTTGGAAAATTAGTTTGTGGAAAAGGTTATTGTATTAGGAGAATAAAGTCAAAATATTACAGGAATAAAGTCATAATTACAAGAAAAGTTTAAAAAAAAAGGTCGAGTAGAGTAGAAAGTCAAAATATAAAGAGAAAAAAGTCACACTTTTACAAGAATAAACTTGTAATATTATAAGTAAAAGCAATGTCATCAACATATTTTTTGAATTGAGTTTTTTTTAATGCAAATAAAGTTAAATATTGTGGGAATAAAGTCGTAATATTCCAATTCTGTATTCCAATGTAATGTGTGATGTTTCTTCTGGTAAAACATGACAGGAATCGCAGTGTTCCAAATCCAAACATTCAAAATATCAAACCTTCTCAGCATCCAAGTCCGAGACTCAATCATCTAAAATGTTCAGTTGTGTTGACTTTTTCAGAAATATGTCTCCCTGCCCAAAAGCTTCCCGCTCCCCGTGCTAACAAAGAAAGAAGGGTGCACATCAGCAGCGCCGACTCACCTGGACCGTCCGACGCCGAAAGGGGCGAATTGAGTTTGGGTCGCTTTGCAGTGGGGGGTCCGACATCCAGCAGATTGTCAGCCATCCTGGTGGGGGTGGGGGAGGGGGTGGGGTTGCAGCAGGCTGCTTTCGTGCGCGAGCTCGGATATGACAGCACGTCCGGGGATCAGCGCGAGTCTTTCGCCTTGAGTGGCAAAGGCTGGCCGGGGAGGGGGGGGTTCAAAAGAAAGGCAACAGCGCCACGCTTCGCCACGGAAGATCACCCCATGATAATCCAACACCCAACACCCACATAATTCTCCCCAATACCTGCATCCGGGAATATTTTGCCCCGAGAAAAAGAAACAGCGACTCAACCGCGAGTTAGCGCACAAAGCCCGAGCGAAGCCATTTCCCCGGAGAGCGCCGGTCCGCGGCTATGCGGAGTCATCCTTTTTTCGCCGTCCAATCGGGACCCCTTAAAATCCACCGCCGGCTCGGATAAAAAGAGCAAAAATCGACAAATATTTTCTATGCGGCGGATTCTTTTTCTCGCCGCTGTCGCCCGGGGAAAACCGGCGTCTCGGCGCCGAGAAGCAGTGCTCGCTAAAAGGGAAATCAAATGTACGGTGAGCTTTCGGCACGACAAAAACCCCCACAAGCCCTCGCAGGCTGGCAGCAATCCTCGCCGGGGTGGCTCACGCTTCGACTCGGGGAGAGAAAACGCCGCCCGGGGTGTGTCCGGGTGGCCCCGCTCGGTATTTTTACAATTAATGCTAGCCCAGGAATCCCGACTCCGAGCCGCGTCAAGATGGCGGCTGTTGATTCCTACGATACAAAAAGTTTTTTTTCTTCCCAGCGAGACTGAAGGGGGGAGGAGGGGCAGGGGGGGACGGTGCTGTGACGTAATGACGTAAACCTGTGCCCCGACGTGCGTCAAGTGGACGTACAGCAAATAGCTACCGTAATACCCGCTAATAGATTCTTTTCCCCCCCCACACAAATTTACGACATGACTTATTGACTAATCATGATCATTCCTAAAATATTAGTTATTAGTAAAAACGTTATCAATATTTATTATATATTTTTTAATCATATTTTTATAACATTTCCGTTATTAGAAACAAGTATTACTATGTATTATATATATATATATTTTTAAACATGCAGACTCTGCATTGGTCCGTGAGCATTTAACAGTCCAGCTACATTCGGACCCTCACCTTTGGTCACGAGCAAAAAGACAAGTGGCCAAAATGAGTTTTTTCCGACGGGTGGTTGCGTTCTCCCTTAAAGATAAGGTGAGAAGAACCAGGACAACCTCGGAGTAGAACTGTTGCTCCTCCCGTACTGGCATCTGGTCAGGATGCATGTCTGACCGGTAGGAGGCCTCGGGGAAGACCCAGGACACGCTGGAGAGACTATGTCTCTCAACTGGCCTGGGGAGAGGGAAGCCCAGGCTTCCCAGTTCAGCTGCTGGCCCCGCGACCCGACCTCAGATAAGCAGCAAGGCTAGTAAAAAAAAAAATTGCAGTACAAATCACTAAACATTTTAAGGAGGTGCTGCAAAAACGCTGCTGAAAGATCCTCTATTTGACACATGACGTTTATTATTATAAGCTTACCTTCACTTGCATTCCTATTAAGCACTTTATATACAAAAAAACTTCATTTCAAACAACAATAATTCATGAAAACACGAGTATGGCAGGATATTCATACTGACAAGTATTCGACATTTATTAGTGTCTTTATTTGGCTAGTCTGGCTCTTTAGAAAATGATTGACAATTACTATTATTATTATTATTACGGACTAAGCATATAAAAACAAATTTGAAAAAGTATGGCTAAATGAACGCATCCTTTCGGAAACACAAGCACAAGTACATTCATTTGTACACACATGCAGGTTGCACGTATTATTCCCACATTGCTGAATGAGCGCGTCCTTTATGCTGATCAACACAAGCGCATAGGAACAATAGAAAATGCTCAGATACTATACAACGCTGTACGTACGTAAAACCCCGTTCCTTGTGCAAACGAGTGACGCATCGGAACGTGCTCAATAAAATGAAAAAAAAATGTGACTTGGACGGAAAAGACACATTTTCCCAGCGTGCCGTTCTGCTGGTTCACTCTCGTCTCATTTTACAAAGTCACTCTCTCCCCCTTCACAATCAAGGATGATAACAATAACAACAATTGAGAGGAGTTGGGTTTCATAAGAACACAATATTAAACCAAATTATCAGAACCTCCCAGCTCTGTTTTATGACCATGACTAAAGCATACCTTTATTGTGGCGTTAAATACACTAGAATTGTGTGCTCATGAGCATCAAAATCATTCACTCTGATTGAGTTATTGCGCTGAAAAATATATGTGCCAAAAATACACTAGATAATTACAGTACAACACGTCATTCAACTGTCAACCATGTTTGGTACGCTTACACCGACTGTATAAGGCACTACTCAACTACATCATTCACAAGATGCATGGCGCACACGTTTGTCCAAATTCCAATAAACGACAAGAAGGCACCGACTTCAAACATGTAAGAACCGTTTCTACTGAACAGCGATACAAACTAAGATTGACAAGAGGGCTCACTCCACTCATGCCGTTGTTCTATGGAGCTAATGTGCCGAGGTGCTGGGAGCAGTGCACAGAGTGAGGCCAGGAAAAATGATGGACTTCATTTTCATTGATTGTGTGATTAATGAATTTATGCGTTATCGTCCCAGGCCCAGTGCCCACGAGACCGTTTCACCTGAACAAGAAATCTTGTCGTAATCTCACGAGACCTTGTGACGCCCATACCCTCTTTGCCCAAAATAGCGATGTCATCTTATATGCAGGGTTGTCTTATATTTGGAGCAACGCGCTAACAGGATTTAATGTGTTTATTCGCTTTTTGCAACGAGTCCTTGCAATTTAGATAGGGTGCAAACAAATGGTTGATAAAAAGATAAACGTGTTGGATAAACTGCCTCTGAGCACACAATCCTTTGAATTAGCGTTACTTCTTATAATAATAATCCTAATTTCATATTAAATAACAAATATTATACTAAAATAACCTTGACACGCTCCTTAGGTGCATTTTGATGTGTTTCCTCCATCACAAGTATGAAGCGATTATTACAATATTGCAAAAACTACAATATTGGTACAATAATACCAGTCACACAGCTAGCAAACAGTGACACCATAGCAACCTTGCCAGCTGTTTTTATTCCTCTAGTTCGAACCTAAACAGCGTTCTATTAGCTCCAACGGCGCTCTAAACGTGGCGTCCACTTCCTGATCATATAGATTATTTATCGGAGAGTCGCTTCTCACTACTAAGGTGACACAGAACAAAACAAAAAACACCGTCCGGCTTCTTCACCAGGTTCATTTACTACTCCACTTTCCTTCCGGTCGGCGCTGACGTTGTTTGGACGGACATAAACACACCCACGGCGTGTACACATGCAACTACACACACTCGACGTGCAGCTCCGCCTCCTGTATCAACAAGTCTCTTTAACAAACCCAAACGTGCACTTTTTTCAAAATGATTCTGCCCATCATCCACAATCCCTCTGTGAGACGTGAACATGTCTTTCTCTTTTCTGTGCCTTCTCGAGCTATAAAAACAGTTAAGAAGAGGCAGCTAAGAATGCACGTAACGGGACACACCCATTCCGCCTGCTGAAAAAAGCCGCAGCCAGGCCCCAGTGTTATTCTTACTAACATTTTTACACCCAAGAACTACGTTAGTAGTGTAGTGACACCTCGCACACTCAGTCACATATAGAGTGGAACCTCGACCTGTGAAAAGCTTATTATACAAAAATATTCATAATACGAATTGGGGTGTGAAGATATTTCCGTCCCATTTAATGAAAAAGCATTCAAAGTATGAAAATGGAACGTGTCACCCAGAATTTTGAATGAACGGTTGGAACAAATTACGCCATTTATAGGGTAAACCTTGTCTCAATTCAAAAATTTGTCACGAAAGCCCCTACGGAACAAATTAAATTTGTATCTTGAGGTTCTGTCGGTACTGTAACACAAAACATATAAACCCATAAAACCTTACTGGAGCTTCCTGGAGGTTTTTGATACCAGGTTTTCTAGGCGGAATGGGTGTGTCCCATCCCGTGCATGAATTAGCTGCTCTTTTCACCTGTTTTGAGATCTCCAGAAGGCGCAGAAAAGAGAGAGACGTGTGTGTTGATGTCTCACGACGGGCAAAATTCCAAAAAAAGTGCACTTTTCCTCCAAGAAACTGCTTTGGCGTTTTCACGACCCACGCGGGAAAGCTGCATGTAAGTGCAGATGTTTTGTTTCTTTTACTAATACCAACACTTCCCGCGTCTTAAGCGTGTCGGGTCGGCTTGTTGAGAGAAAGGCAGCGGTAAGCAAAAGGCTGAAAAAGCGGTTCCCTTTTGAAAAAGGCTGGAGTGGAGACGTTCTACGCTAAAGGCACTTGAAAAGAAAGACTAAAGGTCGAGATGATCAAGTAGGCCCGCCTCGGGTGGTCCGTCTCCCGGCCTCCGCGGCCAGGAAAAACGGGGTCTTAAAGGGTAGAAGGCAAATCTTCAAAGTCTGTTTGAACCACTTCCGCTCTCCGGTTTGTCCTTCTGCGACGCAGCTGTTACGTTTTGGCGGGGCTTTCCCGCCAGCGAGGAGGCAAGCTGGTTCTTACTGGTGGAGCGAGGAGGTCCCTCCAGGCCGCTGAGGCCGCTGTGCGACACCGACCGCCTGGCGTGACAAGGGCGACACTGAAGGTCGCCCCCCATGCCCCCGCACGGCGCCCTCTCCTGGATGAGCCCCGTTTTGATGGCGGAGCCGGCGCTGGCGCTGGGCACCATCGTGCTGGCAGTGGCCGCGTTGCTCGTGGGTACCATGCTGGCGATTTCGTCGGTGGGCGAGCGCCCGATGCTGCCGTCCACCTGCACTCGTATCTCCGGCGAGACGGAGAGCTGGTACTGAGGCACGGGGCCGCTGTCGCCACATTTGGGGTAGAGGAAGGTCTTCATCTGACCTTTCCCCTTGACGTTAACCGTGCCGCGGTAATCGAACTCGTAATCCATGCCGCTGAGGACGCAGTAGCTCTCCTCGCTGACCTGGACGCGGCACTCCACGCCGGTGGTGTCCATGCGGCTGGCGATGTTGACCGTGTCGCCCCAGATGTCGTACAGGAGCTTGGTGGTTCCGATCACCCCGGCGGTGAGCGGCCCGTGGTTGAATCCGATACGGAGCTTGAAGCCGAAACCCAGCATGTTCTTGTTGAAGTCGTCCACCACGTGCATCATCTCCAGGCTGAACTCAAACAGGGCGCGAAGGTGAGCGTGAGGATGGGCGGCGTCCGCGCACTGCTGGGCGTTGAGCCCCGCCGCCGCCATGTACGTGGCTCCGATGGTCTTGATCTTTTCGATATTGGCGAAGGCGGGCTTCCGCAACAGCTCGTCGAAGTCTCCAATGAGCTCGTTGAGGACCCGGTAGCACTCCTTGCCTCCCTCGTAGCTTTCCTCGTAGAACTCGCTGAAGTTCACGATGCTGGCGAATATGACGCCCACGTTGTCGTGGTTCTTGGAGTAGCTCTGGGTGACCTTCAGTTGCTCGGCCACGTGGATGGGGATGATGTTGCGGAGCAGCCAGTCGGCCTGGTCCCTCATGTTCTGGATCTTGATGCGGTGCTGGTCGGCCTCCACGTTGCCGTGGTAATGGAGGCGGTAGCTCACCTCGAACTCCCGGTTGAGGAACCAGACGAGAAGGAGGAGCAGGAAAAAGGCCACGCAGGCCTCAGGGCCCAGCAGGTCTTTGGGGTGCGGCTCGCGGCCCTGATCCGTCTGGCTGTTGGGCCCGAGGACTGAGCTGCTGCTGCTGTTGCTCTGCTTGTCCGACCTGATAAAGACAGAGACAGAACTACAGAAACGGGACAAATCTTGGGTGTCGGGTCACGGTTCTATTAACCCCACAGTCCCGTCCCGTGGCCTACAAACGCAAATAACCGCTAGGGTTTGTGGCATTAACAGCTATGGCTGTAGGCAACCTCCTGATGTAGTGGTACCATGAGCTTCATCTACCTCTGCATGCGCTTTAAATTATTGCACTACTCAGCTATTGACTCAGCGCCTCCAAGCCCGACTCCTTGGTTCTCGCCCAGAAAAGGTTGGAGTGCCCTCTCCGGGTCGGGGATGAGATCCCGCCCCCAGAGTAAGGGAAGGACGGAACGCCAGGTGGACAGGCGCTTCCGTGCGGCGTCTGCGGTGATGCGTCGATCCGCCGTGGTGAAGAGGGAGCCGAGCCCAAAGGCGAAGGTCAGGATGTCCTCCGGAGACGGCCACACACTGGACCGGAAGGAGGCCTCGGGGAAGACCCAGGACAGGTTGGAGAGGCTATCGCTCACCCGGGATCCCTAGCCCTAAAACCTTCTCAACCAACACCTCAGCATTTTTGCGCTGCAGGTAAGTAATCAGCTTTAGTTGCTCGTTTACGGAAGTGAAATGAAACCTACCAGAGAAAGAGACCTGCAGCACCCCTAAAAAAGATAAAGCACAACATTAGGTAGACCTCTGCTCTCCAAATGCTAATAATGTTTTGTTTGTTAGCTGTAGCTTGCACTGCATCGTACAAAGAGACGACTGCAGCGTATCCCACCAGGCATCCCCCAGCAGTTTATAATACCGCATATGCGCTACGCTTGTATTGGACCTCAGTGGGGAACAGTGAGCGCGACCCCAGGAGTTTCAGTTTCCGTTACCTGCACGGAGATGTGAAGAGCAGCGGAAGAAGCGCCAGTCCTGCTAAGGTTGCCAAAGTTGAGCGCATCCAGTAGCGCAGCTGGCAGGAGTTACAGAACTGAACGATGGCTATGATGACAGCGCAGCAGATGAACGTGGTGAACTGGAGCAAAACACGGCCAAGCGTGAGCCTTCCTGGGGACGGGACACAAGCGCGTGGACGCAGACCAGACGGCAAACCTGAATCGAGCGACGCGCTTCGCAGGTGACGTGGGAGAGGACGGTCAAAGCGGGCAGCGACACCACGACGGCGCCGATCAGGTGGCGGGGAATCCAGCCCGAGATGGCTTTCATCAGAGTCCGCGTGCAGTTCAGAGCGCGGTCCAAGCAGAAGGCCGTACTGAGGAAGAATCCGTGAGAACCCATATTCATATTCATATTCATATTCATATTCATTTACAGTACATTTGCTGTCATTATCGGCCCTCTGAAGGGAGCCGTAACAAATGTGATGAGAATAAACATTAAGAAGAGAAAGTTGTACTCTAATTAGTCACATTGTTACTACAATAAGTCATAATATGAAGAGGAAATTTGTAATATTGTAAGAAACAATAATGTCATCCTGGTAGCATAAAGTTGAAAAATTAAAGGAAAACAATATCCTTAAAGTTGTAATACAAGTTGTCATTCTAATGTTATAATATTTTGGGAATAAAGTCATAAAATCACAAAAAGAACATTCACAAAGATTAGTTTTAAAAAGTTGAAATATTCCTAAAAAATGCATATATTATATTTGTAAAAGAAAATAGGGGAAAAGAAGCAAAGAGCAGATTTCATGCTAATAAATTGCTTTGTTTGCTGTTATTGTGAAATATCAAAATGGCATTTTTCATTATGTGGCCCTTGCTGGGAAAAAGTTTAAAGGTCAGCGTCACCCCGCCCCGCGTTTCCGGTTCTTCCACCCTGTAAGTAAGTCGTCTTCTCACCGTACTGCAAAAAAGAGAGCCAGCGCCTCCAGCAAGGCGGCCGCGGCGGTCAGAACCAGAGCCGGTGTGGGCGGACTCTGCCGGGCCACGATGGAGCGAAGAAAACAGGCCAGCGACAAAGCCAGGAAGACGGACGAGCACAGCAGCATGTCCAGGAAGGAGCTGAACATGGGGCTGGCAAAGGTCTGCACTGGTGCTTGGGCCTCCACCTACATCCAGAACAGCAGCACAGAACAAAACGATGGAACGTTCACATGCATCTGCGTTGGGCACGCTCCACCAGTAGAGAGCACTATAAGCTCACGAGAACACCAGCCCTGCAGGGACATGCTCTTCCGCAGTCACTGGCCAACAGCACCACACATACGGTACACACCTCCTCCTGGTAGCTGATTTGGTAGGCACACTCCAGGCTCTTGTCCAAGAAGGTGAGGCACAGCTTGTTAATGGGCGGCCTGTAGAAGTAGTCCTTCATCAGGCTGTCAAAAGTCAGGATGACAGCATACGGTCATTTTAAACGCCCCCTCTGCCCGTGTCAAAGTCTCACCTGTCCTCCTTAATGACGTCCACAAAGTGGGCATCGCTTCTCTCCCTGAAGTTTTTGGAGCGTAGCGGGATGAGGGAGGAGTGGTCCATGCCCATGGCCCCCCCGGCCCACGTCTTCTTCTCCTTCTCCTGCAGCATCTCGCACAGCGACGTCTGGCTGTTGTTCAGAGGCTCCAGTCTGGGACTCAGCAGACCGTTCTGAGCCTTGGGGCCGCGGCCTGCAGACACCCCCGGGGAACACTTCCGACCAGAAGAGTCCTGAGGAGGAAAGAATATTCTACGTTGTAAACCAGCCGGAGACGTCTTCCTCTTTTTCTTTTTTATTGTTTTTTTTCATTTTTTTGTATTTATTATGATGATCACTATCCAAGGGTGTGGGGCATTCCCAATATATGTGTATACACATATATACTGTCTATAAACACACAATAAGAAAAAGTAAGAACATGCAAAACACACATATTAATCATATCATTTATACAAATAGTAATTATATTTATTGCAAGATCAAAAATATAAACATTATATTTGAAAACGTATCTTTTTCATTTTTATAAATGTAGTCCATGTGTGGACGTTATTCAAAATGGAAAAATTGTCTGAAAAATGTGCAAAATATAAATACAATCATATACAAAAATCAAAATTATTTTTTAAAAACACACATTTTAATTAAGTATTTAAAAACACAATTTTGCGTTTTTTTTAAATCTAACCATTAAAAATAAAAAGCGAATTTACCTAAAGATGGAAAAACATTTTTGATAAATTCATTCATTCATTTTCTATGCCGCTTACTCATTAGGGTCGCGGGGATGCCAGAGTCTATCCCAGCTGGCTTTGGGCGGGAGGCGGGGTTAAATATGTACGTGCAGGTATACACAAATATACGATATCGTATAATAATAATAATACGTCATTATCTATTGTCATTTTTGAAAGGCATACACTGATTAAAAACCATGAGAGCACCAAGTTAGTGACGTTCTAACCTTGCCGTTGCTGTTCCTGTGGTCTTCACGGCAGCTATGCTTCACGTCACCTTCCTCCAGAACCTCATCATCATCCCCCGGTACTGGGATGACGCCGCAGGACGGACACGACAGCTGCAGGAAGAGCCGGTTGAATAACGATGAATAAGTTGCGGATGGAACCTGATCTGCATTTCAGCATGGACTCCACAGAAGATAAAACGCATCCTTTCTCCCTGCATGAGTGAGCTTTTCTCCGCCCGTCCATCCATACCTCTGCCCCCCCCGGGGTGTCGGAAAGTTGAAAAGAGGCACCACGGGGAGAATATCAAGTGTAAGATTTTGGAGATTTTGCACATCGGATGCAAATGTTGAAAGCGGAGCTGCAGAAGGACACGCTCCATCACGTAGGAGCTTGCTGGGGGATTGGCTTTGATAAGAAGATATAGCCTACATGACGCTTATCAGTTCTGAAGAGCACAAACCCGACAGGCAAGGTGGCTAAGCTCACAAATCCAGTACTCCTCACATTACAGCAGTCTCCCTCGTCTTCTCGATGGATCATAGTACAGAAACATAGAGCTTGCGTCATGCTGAAGTGTTAGCGCATGTGGAACCTGCATACTGTATGCAAGGGGAGGGGTAACCTCCTCCTCCTTTGAGGGAAAGACAACAAGGGGCAGACTCACATGCCCAGACACCCACGGCTATTGGAATCAGGCCATTAGCATGTGGAGGACTTGTTTTGGAGACTGGCAGCCTAGCATATGTTTAGCAAAAAAAAACATACAGTATGTATGCCAGTGCATAACTATAACTAATACAGTTGTCCTTCGCTATATCACGGTTCGAATATTGCTCCCTCACCACATCCCCATTTTTAAAAAAGGAATGAAATAATAAGTTATGGGGATTGACTGTAACCTATTATTATTCCCAGAATACTGAGAGACAAGTTATATGTAGTATTGTGGTCACCAGGCGTCAGTAATGTTAGGAGTCAGGACATTCTTACATATATATATTTTTGACCTATTTATATTATTATGTTATAATCATATATGACATTATTTTTCACGCCGCTTGGTGACGACGTGCTATGGCTGAAATGGACGTGCCATGGCAGACATCCAATGACAAAAAGTTATCCTCCCATTCTGTGTGGAAGTGGTACTCCGTTTGAAACATTTTGTTTTGAATAGGCCAGTTGGCGAGGCTGACTAGCTAGCTCAGTAGATTGATGATGCAAATAAAGAAAAATAGGTGACTATATGGGTGTTATTTCATGTCTAGACGGCTCTAACAATGTTAAAACCTCTATTTAGAACATCATAAACAGGTGGTTTTCTATGGTTTATGGAACGGAAATATTCGTAGAAAATAAATTAATATCGAATCCCACTTTGCGCGGTCGGGTCTGGACGTAAGCGAGCACAATAAATGCCGAATTTGTGTATTCGGCAAATGAAATGGCTCATGGACACAAAACATTTCACCGGTGCAACAAGAAAGCCTATTTTCCTGCCCGACGCGGGGCGCTTGGGAAAGTGCGGCACGTCGCTGCACAGACGAAAAGCATCACTTAGGAAGTGCGGTAATGCAAAGGACGGAAGGCTATTCACTTCTTGCTCAAGGCGAGAGAAACGGCGGACAGACATCATAGAGCTTCTGCAACACCCACATAAAAGCAAACAGACGACTAGCGAAGAAGAGCAGCTTCGTATTCCACCTGCGGCGATACATTCGTCTTCTTTTTTTCTGCCTAGCTCACCTTGCTTCGATCTGGGGGGGGACTGCAGGCTGAAGGTGCTCCATCGGGGGTGCGCGCTCCATCGGCCTGCTCGGAGGCGGACACGGCCGGCTGGGAGCAGCTACAGTGGGGGTGCTGCTCCAGTTTCCTTCCCGAAATCAAGTATGTCCGGAGGCCTGCAAGGCATGAAGACGCAGAGACGTTGGAGGTGCATCTCGGATGAGAGAAGACGCTGTGGCATCCCAGCGAGGTTTGCCTGAATCCTGGTGCCGTTTTGGGCTCGCTGCCGTGGGGTGTAGTAATACACTGTACATATAAACACATACTGTACGTATATTCATACTCGTTAGCACGTTATTTCCATATGTTGGCTGTGAATCACACAGCGGCCAATGTAGCTTCCTGCTCACCACACAAGCAGCTTCGCAGCATGACAATGATTTTCACCTGTTTTATTTCCAATAGCGCCTTGAAAGAGTGGATTTACTTCCGGGGGGAAATATTTTTCTAAATCTGTCATACCAAAAAATATCCATCCATCCATCCATCTTCTATGCCGCTTAGCCCCAGTAGAGTTGCTGGAGCCTATCACAGCTGACTTTGGGCGCAGGGCAAAAAATAAAAACATAAATATACACAAATGAAATGTCTATTTTAATCCAATAAATATAAATAAAAATGTGCCTTTTTCTTTTTCATAAATGTAGTCCGTGTGTGTGCAGTTAAAACTAGAAAATATAATAAATAAAATGTGAATAACACATTAAAAAAAATAGAAATTCTATTTATATAAAAAAAAAATTTTTAATAACTTTAATAATAACTTTTTTTTTTAATATAGCCATTAAAAATGTAGAAAGTGGATTCACTTCCAGGTAGATAAATATTTTTTTAGTCTGTCGTTCATAAAAAATAGTAAAATAAAAAATAACTATAAACTGTATGTACTTTTTTAAATATACAAAATATAAACAAAAATAGAGAAATTCATTAAAAAAAACACACATTAACAAACTATATCTACCTTTTAAAACAGAAATAAAAATCAATAAGTAATATTTAAAAAACTTGGCAAAAATAACACATTTTCACTTTTTCAATGCAGTGCAAGTATGAACTGTATTCATCTTTTAAAATACATAAAATATAATTTTTATACAATATGTACTGTGTATATATAGCTATTTAAAAAGATTTATTATTTTTTAAATAGTATGTTTTTTAAAAACGATTTGCTTGTAGAAATGAGCAGAATGTATTGAAATACAGACCTGCACATATACCTGTATGCAAATACCACTTCAGATACTCTATGTACAGTAAAAAAATATGAATATTTGGCTGTGCAAGTTCCAGCACTGCTCGGCACACGGGTGTAGATGCGGCTGTGCGGCTCGCACTCGCGGGTAATTCTAAGGAGTTTTAATCGGGGCGCTGCAAATAAGGGAATGAGGGAACACAGTTTTGGATCATTATTATACAAAAAAATCATATTTACTATTGACTATATTATTATTTCATACATGTATATATTTCTAATGGAGAGGTTTGCTTTGGGTGTGACCAGGATGGACAGGATCAGGAATGAGTAGATCAGAGGGACAGCACATGTTTGAGGTTGTGGAGATCAAATCCTCTGCACATGTCCGGAGGAGAGACAGTGAATATCTGGGAAGAAGGATGCTGAGCTTTGAATTGCCAGGCAGGAGGACTAGAGGAAGACCAAAGAGGAGGTTTGAGGAGGTAGTGAAAGAGGACATGAAGGTAGTAGAGAAGACGGGGAAAAGGAAAAGAAGATACATTTTTAATTGAATGTAAGAAAATGCACACAGGAACGCGAGGTGCCTTCATGGACATCGGGTCATTATAAAATATGTATATTTTTTGCCCAAGCAAAGACCCCGCGACCCCCTGAAAACAGCTCCGTGATCCACTCGAGACCCACCCGGTGAGAATCGGCGCGCTACATGGACAGGTTTCAGACTCAACGCGTCATCCGACTGCGGGATCCCTGCATTACTTTCTGTGTCCACCAGGGGATGTGTGACCCGTTCTTGAGCAGGCAGCACACGCGGCAGAGCCATGGAAGTCTGATGAGGTGCTGCGGATGCTCTTATGCGGGCAATGCATCATATTTGACATTTAATAAGTGCGAGATTCATGCCCGCAAGAGAGTACTCGTTGGAGACGCATGAGGCCAGGGCCAAATATTTGAACACCGGCGCCCCCCCCAACCCCCTCCCAGTCTATCACCTTGCTATCATTTCCGCCAGTCCAATGAGGCATGTGCGTACGTTTGTTTTGTCCAACACTCCACCGCAAGTTCAACTTCAGAGTCCAGGAAAAAAACTAAATATATCTCAAGCTCAGTAAGAAAAAGGATTTCGTCTTCCCAAAGGAATACACTACAGAGAGCAAAGAGTAGTCCGTGTGCGTCTTACGTAGAGGTGATACGACATCAAATAAATACATTTGTCCATTGAACTGTGTTAAAGTGTATTTGTTTGATGGTAAATTATGGTCTACTAAAGTCACCCCCGTGAAAAAAAGTTCTCCTCCCATTCGGTGTGAAAGTGGTGAGTTTTCCCAGCCAGCTGGTTAGCTTGCTAGCTCGCTAGTTAGTGGCCGTCGCACGTCCGTGCGGCATAAAAGTTGCGCAATGTGTTGTAAACAACGAATTTTATGAGTGTAAAGATAATTATAGGGGTGCTATTTCACGCCTACAGGGGTCTATTTGTTTTTGAAAGTATTTAGTAAGTCATTAAGCCATGCAATACAAAGACATTGCATTCATTAACATCCTGTATCGCGGTTGCGTAGGGAACCAATTAACCACTATAAACGAGGGACGACTGTAATTCAAAATGGTTTTGTGGTTCTCAGTGAACCGCAGCTCCCTTGTGCCGGTAGCACTCATGCAGCCCCAGGGAGAGGAAGGTAAAAGTGCAGCAACCACCTAACGCTGCCGCTAGCGAAGGTGTGGATGTACCGCTTCGCTGTAGCTGCCGGGTGATAGAAGAGTGGAACCAAGATGGTAACCAGTGATGCAGAATTGTACACTCGACACTTGCTAGGTGCTAGAGTGCTAACTGATCACATGTTAGCATTTTAGCCAATTTACTCGCGTTCACATGCAAATACAGACATGGCATGGTGTAGAGACACTATAAGATAGCACTTTTTGTGCTGAGCGCTATCTTGCTAGGTGCTAACATGCTAACTGTGAGCATTTTGCCTCGTTTACACATGCCTACATGCAAATACAGACATGGCATGATGTAGAGACACTATAAGATAGCACTTTTGGTGCTGAGCGCTATCTTGCTAGGTGCTAACATGCTAACTGTGAGCATTTTGCCTCGTTTACACATGCCTACATGCAAATACAGACATGGCATGATGTAGAGACACTATAGGATAGCACTTTTGGTGCTGAGTGCTATCTAGCTAGGTGCTAACATGCTAACTGTGAGCATTTTGGCTTGTTTACACATGCCTACATGCAAATACAGACATGGCATGATGTAAGGACTTTACAGGACAGCCATAGCACTTTTGATGCTAGCGTGCTAACCGTTAGCATGTTGACTAAGTTCCACATGTATATACAGCCATGGGATGATGTAGGGACAAAAACTGCCTGGGCGCTTTTGATGCTGAGTTCTAGCTTGCTAGGTGCTAGCATGCTAACTGTTATCAAGTTAGCAATTAAGCTAACTTCCTTATACTTAAATGTAAATATAGACATGGCATCAAGGAGGGCCACCATAGAACTGTTTTGGCCCTCCCTACGCCATAGTGCTATCTTGCTATGTGCTATCATGTTAACTGTTAGCATTTTTTCATGCCTAAATATGACGGCAGCAAACCCGGGCGAGAGTTTGGCTTCTCTGCAAACCAGTGTCTGGACCACGGGCACACGCACGTACCCCGCGGACTGATTTCATTAGCTTGGCTGATCAAGTTCTATCCCGTATCCTGCCGTCCACGGCACACCGGCATCTACAGCAGCTCATTGCTCAAGTGATGATTTTATCCTCGTACCTGCATTTCCTCTTCTAGTTCCCCCCAGGAAGTAACTGGACATCCAGGATGCAAGCTGTTTTTCCGACAAATCCGAGCACAGCAGGTCAAATGTGTGCCAGAGATGCTGAGCCATTCCTCCTTTCCCATGCAGGAGCTGAAAAGAGCTTTCCTGTTTCCACGCTGGGCTGATTTGTGTGAGGGAAACAAGCATGCGAACTGAAACACATCAGCCCACAAAAAGTGTGTGTGAGTCGCACTCTGACATGGTGATGTTTGCTGCAAAGGCCCGCTGACCGAGGAACGAACCAGCGACCATCACGTTGGGGGACGTGATGGTCAATCCAATTAGCGGATTTCCATCAATAGGGGGTGACATTGGAATTGTCACAGAAAATATTGAATTATGCAACATGTGGGAATTTTTCCAAAAGTCTTGATAGATATCAAACATGTCCCCCTGAATGAGCTCAATATTTCATTTCCTGTCGGAATGGTTTGAAGCCGTTGAAAAATGTGGGAGCAGTTAGTGAAGGTTGAAATGTTGGCATGTAAAAATGAAAAAGGAGTGTTGAAATGTATAAACGCATTTTTAAAAAGGGACTGAACCAGCAACCCTCGGGATGGGAAACGACCAATCTACCACCTGTGCCACGCAAGTCTGTAGGTTAAGCAGAATGCTACACAAATGTAAAATCTACAATGACTGTCCGCCAACAGGGGGCGCCAAATCACTCGTCCATTCGGTTTCAATGGCAAAGGAATGGATGTTGGATGGACGTCCTTCCCCCTAAAGAGAATGTTTGTTTACAAGTGAGCACAGGGGAAGTTATGACAGGCTGTTAACGTTACTGGCAGGAGTGCTTGATTTGCTCACCCGCACGTCTTACTGGAACATTTCTTAAATCCCTCCCATCTAACATGGATCCGGGACGGGCTCGTTCCTGGGCCGGACTCGACGACGCTGTTATTCCGAAGTGTTCGTGCGAGGGGTCATGCAAGTTCATCTGCACGCGGATGCGTGTGTCCCCACGGCTACTCGAAGACAATCTCTGCTGCTTAGAACCCGGCCGGCGGCAGCTGCAATGGCAGTGTCGTCTGCATTCCCCTGCGGGTAAAACCTCATCTGAATAAAAACGGGGCTCTGAATGCCTCATGACGGCGTAGAGGTTGCGGGGGGGGTGCATGTCAATGTCACGGAGATACGTTTATGCGAGTTACCATCTGTGAGCCAACTGAAGAGGCTCATTAACAGCCGCCTCCGAGCTTCACGGGACACGGAGAGCCGTTCTGTCAACAATCTGGCAACAGCAGATAAGCTCAAAAACCTCCTTGCGCTTCGACAGGGAGGACGGGCCAGCGAACAACTAGACACAAAAAGGGTGGCTATGACAAGCACACCGTGATTTGCAGCTTGGCGTTTTAGGACGCAGGTCTACAGTAAGAACTCAAGTCCCGACTAGGGCCTGCGGATCACTGCCCAAAATGCACTTAAACAATGACTGTGGACAAAGAGAAGAATGCTGGTCCGGGGTACTCTTGTGTTATATTTCTACCTCATTAGGGTTTGAGGCAGAAATGATTAGGACAAAATACAAGACTGTTCCAAAAATATGATGAGACACACAATCTATGACCTCCATTTAGCAAACAAAATCTATAGTCCAAATGGAAAGTGTTGTTGTTCCGTTCAGACTAGACTAAGGGTTACTCAAACCGGTCAAGGGTAAACTCGGACCAAACATATTTGGTCCGAGTATTAGCTCAGAATTCCAATACTACGTCAGAGGCAGAGAATTTGGCAGGTTGTCTTTGTTCCCAACCAATCTGTGGCGGTGCTGTTCGCCGTGATCCGTAGAACGCTGCTGCTACGGGAGCAAGGGGACCGATAGGGTTTCAAGACCTTGCTCAAGGACGCTTCGACAAGACTGAAGAGTAACTGGGACTCGAACGAGCAGCCTGCCCATTCCATCCAAGTGAAGACTTCAGATGATCCATCACAATCACGAGCGGCTAGTCAAACAGGTCAAGTTCCGGTCCAGCCAAACGATTTGGGTTGGATTGACCCACGCCTGTTGTTTCTGTACCCAAAAGACATTCTTGTAGTATATTGAGTTTTTTCGGTATTTTTTTGGACTTTGGAATCGGTTTATAGATAATTGATGGAGAAGGATTCCAAACTTTCCGGCCCTGGAATTTAGCAGTCCAAGTGGTGCTGATCCGTCATGACCCGGGCAGCTTTAAAGTACAAGCAAGGATGCTTGAATCAGCGCAAAAACAAACATACCGTGGACCGATGATGGCAGGTTTGTGTACCACGGCCCAGTATGGAGCAGGAGGGCCGTGGAAACCAATGCTGGTGGCCAATTGGCACGTTCTCCTCTCGCACTGGGATGGGAAATACTTGACATCCTGTCCGGTATAAAAGGATCTTTCCAAGAATTTCACCTTCCCGGAGGAAGAGGTACTTTGGTGGAGAACATTTCCTCACCACGTTTGCGTACATCTCTGAAGAAATGTTGGTCCTCACTTTTTTATGGTTGCTTTTTTAAAGTTGGCGCTTGGAAGTGTCAGCTCCGTTGACAGATTCCCTACGAGATCAAGGTCTGGAGACCGGCTAGGCCCTTCCAGCATCTCAGTGTGCTTCTTCTTCAGCCACTCTTTTCGTACCTTCACCATACGTCTAGGGTCACTACCGTGCCGGTAACCCGGAGGCGCCAAATAATTATTTCTTCCGCTCCGTACAGGAAAAGCACGAACTACAAAAGGCAAGAAGTGTGGATTATGGAGACGCGGCCTCTCCGACCTCCATCTTTATGGCTCCTATAGGTGTTTCCGTTGGATGGATCCCAACACGTGGCACAACACAAGGCATGGATGGGAACCGCTCATCTCCTTTGACTGCATGCGTTTTAAATATTGATAGACGGGCTGCCTTAGGACCACAACCCGTGCGGATTCCTCTAACCACAGAAGGTTTTACAACCGATGACACGGATGGCCCAGCGGCGACTCCACCGGCATTGGCAGGGATGCTCCGCTACTGCTCTCGCAGCTCGATCCAATCTGTGCTTGCCGAGAACACGATTGCGAGCTACGGCGGGGGTAGAATAGCAACGGCGAAGCTCGGAAGGCTGAGTGGCTCCCACGGGCCGTGTTGTTGGTGCTCGATTGCCCTTGAGCAAGACAATCAACGCTTAATCGGTGGCAACGTCCTTCACCTTTGCGCGCGTGTGTGTCTGGAGCGGAGTGGCAGACAGAAACGTCCTCCCAGAGCAGGTGATTGTTTCAGCACCCTGCTGCCCAGTGACCCTCCATGGCGGGGGTCGGGAACCTTTTGGGCTAAGAGAGCCATGAACACATATTTTCAAAACTATTTTGGTGACAGTCGTATCCTGTTTTTGTTTTACGTCAGTACAACTAAACGTGTGCCAACAATTTTAGAAGATAGGAAGTCTCAGAAATGGATGGATTCAAGTGCTGAGAAGGTTTTTTTAACACTGCGATTCCTGTCATGTTTTACTTTAAAATGTCAGCAAAAAAATGACGCAAAACATTGAAAACCCAAGTTATAATTTTATTGTAATATTTTGACTTTATTCCCACAATATTTTAACATTATTCCCATATTCATTTTTTCCTCAAACCTATGTTCCAAAAATTGCAACTTTATATTGTTTAATTGTTTCTTAATATTGCGACATTTCAAAAATAAAATTTACTCATAATATTATACGTTTATTCACGTAAAAGTGTGAATTTTTTTCTCTTAATATTTTAGCTAGTCTCGCTAGTCGTAAAATTATTATTATTATTTTTTTAATTTTCCAATTTTTCAACTTTTCTTGAGATTTATGACTTTATTCCTGTGTTATTTTGACTTTATTCTCCTAAAATTATAACCTTTTCCACAAACTAATTCCCCAAAAATTACAACTTTTTTTGTTTACATTAGAACTTTATTCCCTTAATATTTTCACATTATTTTTTGCAAAAATTATTTGATTTTTGCCGCTTCTTTAAGGTTTTTCGGTAAATTGCATTCTTAGATTGTGCCGCGGGCCAATAAATCATGCAGACCGCATGATATGTTACATGTCTTTGAGGAAAAAACTGAAATGAAAATAAACAAATGTTTTTAGAAACTCCTGGATTGGTGTAGTCATCGATTTCAGGAAGGAGCGGTGAGCTGGTCTCCACGGAAACGACCAACGACTATCACTCTGGAAGCCAAAAAACAGCGTTTCAGGTCACCCAGAACGCCGTTTCCGTGTGGACGAAAGGCTGAGACGATAAAATACTTTCCACATGAAAACGTTCCCGTGTGGACAGCCCCTTGTATCCAAGGCCATCCTACACGCGCTAATTACAACATCATTACTCAATGGTCCTCCCGCGTGTCCGCTAATGTTCTAAAACACTTGGCGGGGGTTTTAGTTCCGCCTCCAAGCTATAAAAACATCTGTCAACCTCCCAAAGTCTTTAACTCACACTTGGCAACATCTTGGCACTCATTTGTATTCCGATGCGTTCCCCACCAGGGAGTGCGGCGATGAGCCCGGACGCTTGACATCCCGCCAACATCTTTAACCTCCCTTGTCACCCCTCCGCTGAGTGCGACTCCATTCTCTCCGTGTTTTGTCCCCGCCTGCCTCTCTCCCTGATCCGGACCCAAGTGTCCTCCCTGTTCTTTTGTGTCTGATATCCTGTCGCCTCATCGCCGCGTGATCTTTAAGGGCTCTTCACGGGAAGAATCGCCGCGGCTGACGTCATCCCCCAAAAACTCATCCCACCCACTCGCCGAATCTCATTGGCCTTCCGCGCTCGCGAGAAACTCCTCACCCGTGCACGCGCTGACACGCTGTTAATGCACCCCCGCCTTTCATCTGACTGGGAAGAGTCGCCATCTGTGCCCACGGCAGAAATCCCTTCCCATTTGCTGTAAAAACCAAAAGGTGGCGCCGCGTCCTGATGAGGCGTGCGATCCCCTCGAGATCATACAAAGACGCCAAAATAAAAGCGGAAAGGAATTCATGTGCTAAAGGCCGTCGTCGTTTTTGCTTTGGTAGGGAAGTTCACATGTTGCATCATGGGAAAAAAAGCTTATGACTAATTTGTAGTGGGGCGTCACGAGGCTAAACAGCATACACTGTGCTGCGTGTGTATGCTAGCGGCCCCGCCTCCACCTTCCAAGACAAAGAGACGGTATGACGGATTTTAAGAGGCTCACCCCGTTCGTGCCGTTGTTCTATGGAACAAAGGTGCCGAAACCAACGCACAGAGTGAACTCGCTTCCTGCCTGTTTGGAGTCGTGAGACGAGGAAAACAGACACGAGGCAGTATATTGAGGCCGGCAGGATGATTCCCATTTCTTGTGTGATGGAATTATTTTTTTATTATTGTCCCAGGCCTGGTGCCACACGAGACAGGATTTTAGGGAATGAGAAATTTTGCATTTCATGTTAAAAAGCATTATTACAAAGGCATCATCCACAGGTTTTCTATGCTGTAACTATGAAAACGTTCCATTTATTAACATTGAATCCGACATCGTGGCCATTTAAAGTAAAAAAATGAAAACATGGAACGCTTCTAACGTCTTTGAGTTTATTATGCTTATTTTCTCTTACTATGTCTACTGTATTGGCTAATAGAAGCGTAAAGGTGACTGTAGGGGTGTTATTTCATCTCTAGAGGGCTCTAGTAATGTTAAAAGCGATATTTAGACGGTGGTGTACCTTTCCTATGCTCTAACTACAAAAGTATTCAATTTATAAATAAGGAATCTAACTTTGTTGCTGGAATTTCAAGTGGCTTTTTTTGTGTGCTTGACGTTTTGATGTTTTCCGCTCTTTGCAGAGCATTTGGTACAGCTAGCACGCAAAGCTTCCTCCTCGGAAAGTGTCTGCAAGTGAGCTCGGGGGAAGTTACGACAGGCTGTTAACGTCCCAGGCAGCACACGGGAGCGCTTGATTTGCCCACCCACACAGTACAGGCCACCTTGCCTGTACAGTATGTAGATATACTGTACATCCATCCATTCTCTATGCCGCTTATCCTCGCGGGGGAGCTGGAGCCTATCCCAGCTGACATCGGCCAAGAGGCAGGGTACACACTGGACTGGTTGCCAGTTTATATGTATGTGTATATATATATATATAATGTAGATTAATATAATTATGTTTTATATAATTTTAATATATTGTCATATTTATCAGTATAACATCATAATTCCCTCATATTGGCCCAATAATTATTGTGCATAATAATTACAAGTACAGTACAGCAATCATCATGAAACAGTTGATCACAATCGGGTCTGGAACCAATGAATTGATTCATAATTAGATTACTGTACGTAAGAACGAGTGCAAGTCCCTTTTCCAATTTTTCCAGACCTCTCCTATTTTCCGGGGCAGCTTACAATACCCCGCCGCGCTTCCACCGGAAGCATCCTGAGCTTGGCTGAAATGGCTGAAAATTAAAATCGGACTGCTTTGGTTTTCTCGGTACATCATTTCCAGCCAAAGTGTACGTCTGGCAGGAGGCAATTACCAGCAAAGCGCTTCCCGGTTAGCGTGTGAAAGCTTTCACCATCAAGTGTGCGCGTAGCGTTCTTTGTCACCTTTGAAATACTAACACACAGACGTAAACAACCCGGCCGCCCCCAAACTTGCTCGCCGTGTTTGTGTGACACAAGCAGCCTCTTTCTGCAAACCAAACAGCCCAAATCTCAGCCATTATAAGACCATCACACTCTATTTTCCACGGCGGTTCTACTGTGAGCTCGCCTCAACATGAACACCCTTGTTTTTTTACACGCACACAAATGGACCTCGGCCTTTAAGCCATCACTGCAGAGGACAGCCCAGGCCACTAGAGAGCGCCGTGGGGGCAGTTAGGCGTCTTGCTTAAGGGCACCTGAGCCGGAAATGTCGACGTTGATTATTAAAACTATAAAAACTAACATTTTGTGTGTTAACAGTTTCCGAGTCACGGATCCGGAACCAGGATTGGTCACGAGGTCTCACAAGCTTGACAAAATGTGTCATTGAGAAAAAAAATGTCTTGTGGGACAATAAAAGATAAATACACGAATTACACAATAAAGGAAAAACATCATTGCCGATTTGCTTCATTTTTGATGAATTTTTTTCACAGTTTTCTTATTAAATAATATTTTTAGAATGTGCCACGGGCCACATATGGGCGGGCCGCACTTTGGACACCCCTGCTATAGGTAAAAAAAAAAAACAGCGTGCCAGTGTTTGTGCTAGTTGTTAAGGAAGACGTAGTCGCTGATCCATTTCCAATTTGTAGGATATTTATTTTGTTTACACAATGAAGACAACATGTGGAGAACGAGGCTCTTATTGCACTCAGAACTTCCACGATGCTCACTTACATTAAACTGGTCCTGAAACAACAACTCATACAGCAAGAGTTGCACACATGCACAAGCATGCTCTGCTAAACTACGCCAACCGGGCTAGCTTCATTCACGCGCCGGGAGAGGGGAATTTATGCATTATTAAAATGTGCAGACAGAGCGGCTCGGCTGCTTCCGGGCTAAAACAACCCAGTCTTAAAAGGAGACGTTTACAGCCGTCCTTTAAAAAAAAAAAAAAAAGCCGACGCCCACAAGTGTCAGAATGCCGAATATCGGCCAATGATATCGTCCTATTATCACTCGATCACATTATATCGTTTAACGTGTGTACACGTGAGTGTTTTTTGGTGACGCCTAGTGGCCGCAATAATTCACTGCAGGGAGTTTGCGACGCAGTTAGGCACAAAAATGAAATGATACGGAGCATAGCGGACCATTTCTCTTACGGAATACTTTGGAATGCGCCTTGGCCTTGCAAGTAATGTGCGTTATTGAGAAATGTGTAATTTCAGAAAGCCGTGTCGTTTCATTGGGATGGTTTTTTCCCAGCGCTTACCGGTATATATGTTTTTTTTTCCCACAGTTACCGGTATATATGTTTTTTCCCACGGTTACCAGTATATATGTTTTTTTCCCCGCGCTTATCGGTATATATGTTTTTTCCAGCGCTTACCGGTACATATGTATTTTTCCCCGCGCTTACCGGTACATATGTTTTTTTCCCAGCGCTTACCGGTATATATGTATTTTTCCCAGTGCTTACCGGTACATATGTTTTTTTCCCGCGCTTACCGGTACATATGTTTTTTTCCAGCGCTTACCGGTACATATGTTTTTTCCAGCGCTTACCGGTACATATGTTTTTTCCAGCGCTTACCGGTACATATGTTTTTCCCAGCGCTTACCGGTATATATGTTTTTCCCAGCGCTTACCGGTATATATGTTTTTTCCAGCGCTTACCGTGATATATGTATTTTTCCAGCGCTTACCGGTACATATGTTTTTCCCAGCGCTTACCGGTACATATGTATTTTTCCAGCGCTTACCGGTACATATGTTTTTCCCAGCGCTTACCGGTATATATGTTTTTCCCAGCGCTTACCGGTATATATGTTTTTTCCAGCGCTTACCGTGATATATGTATTTTTCCAGCGCTTACCGGTACATATGTTTTTCCCAGCGCTTACCGGTACATATGTATTTTTCCAGCGCTTACCGGTACATATGTTTTTCCCAGCGCTTACCGGTATATATGTTTTTTCCAGCGCTTACCGGTATATATGTATTTTTCCCCGCGCTTACCGGTACATATGTTTTTTCCAGCGCTTACCGGTACATATGTATTTTTCCAGCGCTTACCGGTATATATGTTTTTTTCCAGCGCTTACCGGTATATATGTTTTTTTCCCCGCATTTACCGGCATATATGTTTTTTCCAGCGCTTACCGGTATATATGTATTTTTCCCCGCATATACCGGTATATATGTTTTTTTTCAGCAGGGGAGACGACAACAGACAAGGCAGAGAGTCAGTCGGGCGGAAGAGAAAAACGGAAAGTGCTAAAAGGTTAGGGAATGGCCTCTTTGGGGCTGTGTCATGTGATTAGCGACAGACCGTTTGACGGAGAAGGGAGGCGAAGCGTGTGGACGGAGGAGCAGCTGACAGCTGGAGGGGACACAGGAGGGCCGTTCCACGCTCTTCCCTTGTCACTAATATTTTGCTCCAAGGAAGACCACGACAATCACCAGGAGACGTCGGGATAAACGGCAGCGCAGACACTCACACAAATCATATTTTTCCTTCTCTTGACATTTCCACCTGTATTTCTTTTTCATTTCGCCACTCCTGTGATTCCATAGCCGAGTGACCAAAATACTACATATGATTTGTTTCCTAATATTTTATTTTATTTTTTACTTTCTTTTTTTTGTATTTTATTGTGTTTTGTGTCTTGTCCAGCATCATGACAGCTGAATGGGAGTCAAGCTGCCTTTAAATGCTGAGCAAAATGTCTTTGCCAAAGGAGACTTCATAATCCAAATGAGTCTCCCTTGACATTTGACTGCGTTTATTATGAATTTTGTTGCGCCACATTTTGATGCCGGACCTGACCTGAAAAAGGACGGGTGGCGGGTGGGGTGGGGGATATAAGAAAGGGTGCAGAAGAACCTCGCAAACATATTTCACAATTTCAGCAACAACCAGGACAGTCACAGAGCAAAATGAGCAAAAATACAGGGGAAAGAAAAATAAAAAATAATAATAATAATGATAATACTAATACACATGTACACACATATATATATACATACATACGTTTTCCAATATTTTTGGCCAATGATCGTCAACCACGACAGAGCGATCACTCATGAATAATTTTTGTGTGGGATATGGCGAGCCACGACTGTACAGTAGAGTAAATTGCTGAATACTTTTCAAAACTGACTTTTCAGCGCTCCATCTCTTGGGATGCCGGGAAGAGCCGACAATCACTACACCGAGAGGCCCTCAAGGTCCTTTCAAGGTCAAATAATAATAACTTGGGTTTCTGCTTTATAATCCTTTCCGCGACATACTTAACACAAACAGAAATTGGATTGGGGGGGGGGGGTCCGATTGGACCAAAACACTTCAAGCACACCCATAACCATTCGGTGTTTCTCTCCTATGAAGCAAAGAGCTCGCTTTGCTGACATGGCCGATGCGTTCCTGCTCGAGCTGGCTTCAAGGTGGACCGGCTCCGCGTCATCGCCCCTCGTTCATAATTCACACGGCCATTTATCACGCACACACACACACACACACATACAGTGTATACACACTTCCCGCTGTGCACCGCTAATGAGTCAAACCGGGCCGCAAACACGGGACCGGGCGGGGCTGCATGTGTGGAAGTTTGCGGGATGCGAGCGAAGGCGTGCGGGTGAGCGCGCACGTCACAATCCGGACACGCAAGCACGCGCGCGTCTATTGCTGACATTTTCTGCGCCCTTGATCACAAAAGCAGAAAAGCTTAGGCGGCGTCGGTGAGTCATGGCCGCGGTTTACCACACCACGCACCCTCAGGTGAGTCATGGCCGCGGTTTACCACACCACGTACCCTCAGGTGAGTCATGAGCGCGGTTTACCACACCACGCAGCCTCAGGTGAGTCATGGCCGCGGTTTACCACACCACGCAGCCTCGGGGCCGCCGGGTCGGCTCGGAGATGTGCGACGCCTCGGCCGGCGCTACCGCGGGAAGAAAAGCTCGACCCGTAGTGTCAACCGTGCGGGGGAGACAGCCGGGTCGGTCTAACGGGCTCTACAGCGATAATCCGCCTAATCCTTCTCCCGTGCCGCAACTCACCATCACGGGACAAACAGTCGCAATTAGGAGACACAAATTCAGAATAGCGAGATAAGAAAGTTATAATTAAAACAGCGGTCGGGACCTTTTGGGCTCAGAGAGCCATCAACGACACACACAGAACTTTCAAAGGTATTTTGGTGAGAGTCTTATCCTGTTTTTAAAAAAGTCCATCCAACTAAAAGTGTGCCAACAAAGTAGTCTTTGAATTGGACGGATTTGGAATTCTGCGATTTACTTGTTCTACTTGAAAAAAATACATTACACAAAACATTAGAAAACAAAAATGTCATTTTTAATTGTACTTTTATGACTTTATTCCCACAATACTTTACCTTTGTTTCCAAATTCATTTTTTTCCAACCTAATATTACAAAATTATATTTTATCTTATTATTGTTTATATTATTATTTTATATCATATTATGTACTCTTAAAATTGCAACATTTAAAAAATAAAAATTGTTATTATATACATATATTGTTAGATTACAAGTTTATCAAAAGTATATTACAAGTTTATTCTCGTATTCTCGGCTCTTTTCTTCTTTCTTCTGCTTTTTCTTAAAATGTTCCAATTGTTTTTAACTTTTCTCATAATTAAGACTTTATTCCTGTAATATTTTGACTTTATTCTCCTAATATTATAACCTTCTCTACAACCTAATTTTCCAAAAATAGACAACGTTTTTAATCCTAATATTTGCCTTTGTTTTTTGTCAAATTACTGCTCATTTTGACATTTGTGC
This sequence comes from Oostethus manadensis, assembly GCA_024372805.1. Taxonomy (NCBI): domain Eukaryota; kingdom Metazoa; phylum Chordata; class Actinopteri; order Syngnathiformes; family Syngnathidae; genus Oostethus; species Oostethus manadensis. Next base: position 258,446 of record QODF01000198.1, read on the forward strand.
TGTCTCCTTAAAGATTTTTGTTCCTTTGTATTTTTAGATTGTGCCGCGGGCCAATAAATCCCTCAGATTGCACGCTACGTACTGTATATGTTGGGAAAAAAACAACATCAAAACAAATAAAATGTTCAGATGTTTAGAAACGTCTGAGAGCCCGATGTGCTCATCAAATGAGCCACGTCTGGCTCCCGAGCCACAGCTTCCCTACCCCTGATATAAAAAGTCATTATTAGGAGATAGAGTCATAATTACGAGTCGGAATTTGAGATCAAAGTCACAATTACGAGATAAAAAGACTTAATGACTGAACCTCAGCAAGTATTTCACCACATGGTTACATCCCTGGGTTTTGTCCGGGTACTCCGCTTTCCTCCCACATTCCAGAAAAACATGCACGTTAGGTTAACTGGCCTCTCTAAATTGTCCATTAGAGTGTTTGTTTGTCTATATGTGCCCTGCGACTGGCTGGCGACCAGTCCAGGGTGTACCCCGCCTCCCGCCCAAAGTCAACTGGGATAGGCTCCAGCATCCCCGCCACCCTAATGAGGATAAGCGGCATAGAAAAAGAATGAATGGACGGGGAGGAGGAGTAAATGAACGTTGCTTCTTCCTACTCCTTTTTGGACGAGTGGAACTGGGAATTGCAACGTGATGTAACTGGTATGCCATATGAAAATACATTTGAGCTTCCCATCATAGAGACATAAAAAGTGGCAATTATGAGAAGCAAACTGCGTCACCTTCCACCGGAGCTTTCGTCACACGGCACTCGGCACGTGCGCGATTGGTTTTTTTTTTTCTTCCAGTAGTGGAAACGGGCTTCCACACAGAACCAATTAAAACAACTGGCACACAGTAGCCACACCCTTCACTGCCAAAGAGACCTTCCTAAATAAAAAACCAAAATGCATCCACTCTAAGCAAGGACGTAAATAAACATCTTGGTTGTTGTGGGAGGAAGGACATGAAGTACCAAAAAACATCAATGCCACTGCGATGCCATCTCATCCGTACTGGGACTGGATGAATGAAGTCAGTATTTCTCTGCAGAGCTTATTTCTAATGCACCTCCTTTAACAGCACAGCAATCAGCCTGGGATGCAGAGTGTGTGTGTGTGTGTGTGTGTGCGCGTACAATGGCCCTGAACATGATGAACCCCGGCAGGGCAGCTCCATCCATCTCCTGTCAGAGTCAGTACAGTACATCTGTTTCCTTTCCCTCCACGTAACGCACATCATATTTCCTCGCCTCCTCCGTAGGCATGTCCGTCCATCCCTGTCCACAGCGGGCCCCGGGGGGCGGGAGGCCACCACACGGCCAGGAACGTCTCCAAGCACGTCTGCTAGCTACTTTGAAAATGCGACGACGCAAAGGGGGTTCGATATGCGGAGAGGTTTCCGCATGCGAGACGGGACATGAAGACAATTTCCCTCATCCGGGGCTGATAGTTAGAACTCTGCGACACTGCCTTAGAGGAAAGGCAACGATCCCCCCAAACAACGGACTAGTGGGACGGAAAAGCGATGCACTAGGCCGCAAGAAGAGCAACTGGCATTGCGTGCCCGCACGGGCGCTGCCGTCAGGTCGTTTGGAGTTGAGGCGCCCTTGTTACGCATTGCATCGCCTTCTTAGCAACATTACAAGACTCGCCGGGACCCTTAGTCAAACCTCGGCTACAGGGTCCTGCAACGTGGTTTTCGTCCTGGTGGCGGGACTATGGCCCAACTCTACACCCTTGCAAGGGTACTAAGGGGAACACGGGGCATGGCCCAATTTTGTCCATTTGTTTTGAGCAGACTGAAAGCAGCAGGGATTGTAGGAATGTAAAAAACCAACGTTGAAGTGCATGAAGCAATGACCCCCCCCAGCTCAAGCAATCACAATCTACTCCCCCCTCAGTTCCACCATCACCCCTAACCGGTCTAACCAGGCGGTGGGGATATCATTTCATGCAACGTGATGAAGGCCTGCACGGGAATTAAAATTGGGATGGGAAACAAGCACTCCGCCACCTGAGCCCCGTCCCCTTGGTAGATTGGGAGAAGGGGGGGGCATTCATTTCCAAGGAACATTTTCACAGAAAATATGACATTACACTAAATGTGGGGATTAGGTATGCTTCCATCAGGCTTCTAAGCTGACGAGTCCGATGCCAATCCTCCACGAGGGAAATGGGCCGATACCGATCGCATAGATTTAGCGTACATTTTTGGATTTATTATGAAATCATTTAGACCAGTGGTTCCCAAATGTAATGATTTCAGCCCCTCCCCCCACCTGAAAAACATGGTAATAATGAAAAGTGAACGCGGTAGCCCCGTGCCCCCCCCGTCACCACACCGGGCCCCCCTAGGGGGCGCGCCCCTAGTTTGAAAACCATTGATTTAGACAAATACATACTGGCTCACTTTTTCCGGGGAACATACATCACTGGTGAAACTTACAGGATGAGATGCATTCTTCAAGAAGACTTTGGATGCGAGAGCACACAGCTAGATGGCGCTGCAGCGGGAGCCCAGTCGCCAAACCCGGTGTCCTCTACCGCCATCCGCTCCAACCCCTTTACGGGGTATCCGACTCAGACCTCCGCTTGCCTCGCGCGCACACACAAGCGAGTGTTCAGCGTTGGCCGCATTAGCCGCCGCCCGACCGATGACCGCACGTTGCCAACCTGGAAAACTCACCACACCGAATGCGGCAGCAAACTAAATCTTTTTCACACGCCGCCCTGGCTAGATATTTTCCAAACAAAACGTGCCGCGTTAAATCCGTTAACGCGACACGCTAACAGTAGCAAAGAATGGAAGCGAACGAGGGGCTCCTGTAATGACTCATTTGCCTACAAGGAGGCAAATTTGATCCAAAAGGAGACTGAGGGCAGCATGAAAATGGACCACCGCAGCACTCAGAGCTCCCCAGAATGTTTTTTACAGGGTGGGGTAGTAAAACCACAACCCCCTACCCACAACCTGTTACTGTGGAAAAGAGCAAGTTGAAACTCCCCAGGGGTTGCCAACCCAACCATCGCGATCCACCTGGAACTCTTTGAGACTTAGCCGTTCTCCAGCAATTTTGGACCACCGAACCCGCCCGTACGCCTTGCCCGGTCTTCAGGCACCCACCCCGCCAGCCGCGACCCTAGCTTTACGGGCCGAGACCGGAGACCTGAAAAAGCCGGAAAGTGGAGTTGTACAGGTCCCACCCGCAGAAAACCTGCCACCAACATCCCCCAGGAAAAGGAAGAGAGGTCCCCCCGGGAACCGCTGGAGAAAAAAAAGCATGGGAGGCGGAAATGTCCGAGAGTGGGCTCAACCGGGGAGAGCTTGAAGTAATAAACTGGGTGAAATGGAGGACATTGGTCAGCTTTCTATGCATCCCAGCTTTAGCCACACAGCTGAGGTAAAGCATAAAGTAATGGAAGCACGTGTCTTTATTTTTGCCATCTCTAGCAATGAAAAAAGCTGCTTGACCTCAGAATTTGACTTGGCATGTGTGAGAACCCAAGCTCCCCAGGTACCACAAATAGTGCCTGATTAAGCCCAGATGGAGGAGTAAGGTGGCCATGAAAAGATAAAAGATGGCTAGTACAACTCCCAGTTCCCCCAGACTTTTTCTTTCATTATCCCATGGTGGGGCCACAGGTGGATGAGTGGGTAGCACATTGGCCTCACAGTCAGGAGGTTCATGGTTCGAATCTCTGTGTGGAGTTTGCATGTTCTCCACGTGCGTGTGTGGGTTTTCTCCGGGTACTCCCGTTTCCTCCCACATTCCAAAAACATGCATGTTAGCTTCATTGGCCGCTCTAAATTGTCCATTAGAGTGTGAGTGTTTGTTTGTCTTTATGTGCCCTGCGATTGGCTGGCGACCAGTCCAGGGCGTACCCCGCCTCCCGCCCAAAGCCAGCTGGGATAGGCTCCAGCATCCCTGCCACCCTAATGAGGATAAGTGATGAATGAACATCCCGTGGTGGGATGGGAGCACTTTGATCTAATTTGGTGTGTCGTTCCTTTCTGTGCTACATTTTGGCAGCCAGACGGCCTCATTGCTCTTTGCCAAGCTCACAGGTAGCGGCAATTACGGAAAGGGCTCGATTGGACCTCCGGCAAATGATACAATACACTTGAATGACCGGGAGGACATCCCTACTGGGACACATTGGCCGGTGAAGGGAGCAGATGTTCCAGTGTCATATTAAGGCGAAGGAACAGGGCACATTCCCTAAATAAAAGCCCTTCCCCGCATACGCAGCTAGCCCAGATGACGCAGCAGCAAGCCGAGCCGCGTAGCAACGCCGGCCGCTTTAGAGGAGGCACGGCTGTAGTGCTACAACCAAGCTCAAGACTGGACCGTGACTCAGATTCCATCTGTTCCATCAGTCATACCTGTACATTTTATACGTAAAAATGTGTTTAATTAGTGTGCCCGGCATATTTAGGGCTTAATCCGGGATTGTGCTTTGATGCATTTCGCTTGTCAGCTGAATGAGGGATCGGCGGAAGAGACGGAGGGACAGTTCCGGATTGGAATGTAATCTAATCATTACAACATAATTACTTTCATTGCCAACATTGACCCCGGAAGGGGAGGACAATGTCAACATCAAGCTAACAGGCGGGTTTGGAGGGTGAGGAGCGAGCCGCGTGTCCGAAACTGGCATGTTTAGGGGCGTCTGTTACTGGCTGTACCCACCCGCCCCCCGCCTGCCCCCCAGGAGAGCAGAGATCTACCGTATAGGAACCGAACTGAGGACTATACTGCTCAGCCACGTAACTTGGCAACGAAAACCAGCAAGTGGAAAGTCAGAGCTGGAATACGTTTGCTCTGCGAGTGAAAGTATGACTTTCATGCACCAGAACACAAAGTGCTCAAGGAGCCCAATCGATGTCCTTGTAAGACTCTCTCTGAGAAGGTCTGTGATCATAAACAAGCACAGTCATGACAGCCTCATTATGGGCAATCCATACCAGTCCGTGTAAATAAAACAGCTGGCAGTCTGCTTGCTGACTGGGGGACAGGAAAAAAACACTGGGCCAGTGTGGGAAGGTTGACTGATGGAGAATTTCTGCCATTAGTTCCTTTAATATGGAAGACTACCGAGTCTTGTCTAATTAGAGACCACCCACGAGGCATATGGAGGAGAGAGCCGGATGGGTGGGGGGTAAAAACTGGCACCGCAGTCGAGAAGCTGGCAAAGGTCACGCTTCCAAGTTCAAAGGGAATGTTAGATGAGTTGGTTGGACGACACCGTCCAGAGAGATGAACGGAATGAAAATAAGATCATCAGTGTTGGGCTGTAATTGTTCAATCAGATCTCTTGCTTTCTTTTCAGTGGGAAAGTTGCCATAAATGAATGTCAGTGATAAAGTAGGTTCTTAGTTGGAGCATAGAAAACCTGTTTCACTTCCTAAACATGATTTGTAAAACTGCTTGAGCCCAGTCGACATGAAATAACACCCCTATAATCACCTTTACACTCCTATTATTCCTTGTTTACGACACATTGCTCAACTCTTATGCTGCAGGGACTCGAGGTGGCCACGAGCTAGCAAGCTAACCAGTTAGCCTCCAATTCAGTTCTTCTAAACTTATGAAGCACAAGTCTAACCACTTCCACACAGCATTGGAGGAGAACTTTTTTCTTTAGGAAAATCTGGCTCGTCGTTTCCGTGTAGACAGTCAAGATGCCGACCCGTCGCACACCATCGCCGTCCAAGCCAACATATCTGAACATTTTTTACGGAAATGACGAACTCCAGTTGACTTTCGCCTGCTATTTTGTTGTCTTATTCTGAAAAGTGACTTGTAGAAGTGAGTCTAGATGACCCTTGGAAAGCAGAAGACGGCGACGGACTTTGCATGCGTTCTTACTTCTCCTGTAGTTGGGTGCGTCGCGTGGTCTGTCTGGAGCGCCACACGCTGGTGTGCCTTGTGTATTACATCGCCTTCGGCCAGGGATCCTTTGTTTCAAACTTGTTTCAATCCGCCAAAAAAAGTACAAATCCCAGCAACGTTGTCATGCTGTTGTTGTGCACAGCATAAATTCCACCCCTTCACACTTAAATGTAAAATCCGCCAACAAAAACCTGCCTGCGTGAGTCCCGGCTCAAGGTAACAAGCTCCTGCTGACGGCCTACTCGGGGGCCGTCATTCCGCATTAGGAACAAAAAGAGAGGGCAAGACTCACACAATCGCGTGCAATCCCTTCCCAAGGAAACTGAGACAAATATAGTAGCCCCGGTCCCACTGCGGGACGTGCACAGACAACGAGGCCAACCTCAAACCTAGTTCCATGAGGAGACAATGAGGACAGTGAGGGATGTGTTGGAGCGGACCTACCGCAGAAATAAACATTATTACTGCTGCTTTGCCAGGGAGAAGTGCACACATGCAGCAATCTTTACTACCGGAGACACGCGGGACTGAGTGGCGTGGTGCTGCCGCGCATGTGCCTCACTTGCTAGACCCTTTGCGTTCTCTCAGTACCTCTTACAGGGAAAGGATCGATCTTAAGATGGGAACCGAATCCACGGTCGGGGAGTGATCAGACTGTGCAACACATTCATTCTGGGTCTTACAGGGTAACGGAACAGCAAGTGGTCATCAATCTTGGAGATGAGGCGAGATGGAGGGTCATACATCACTATGACCTGCGTCTCTTTGCGTACCGGGACAACGTCTAATTGGTGCGGAATTCATCCTCGCTGTCAGTCTACCGAATTTGGTAAAGCAGGGGTAGGGAACCTATGGCTCTCAGAAGTTTCTAAACACCATAACATTTATTAATTAAAAAAAAAAATTCTTAAAATATATGTAGCATATCTTGCTTTACAACAGGAGTGTTCCAAGTTGCGGTCTGAGTGATTTATTGGCCCGCGGCACAATCTCAAAATTCAATGTAACAAAAAACCTTAAGGAAACAGCACAACATTTTAAAATGAGCTGTCATTTTACAAAAAATAAAGGAGAAAAAGGTAATCTAACCAAAATAAAAAGTCATTTTTGGGAAATTAGATTGTAAAAATAATATTAGGAGAATAAAGTCAATATATTACAGGAATAAAGTCATAATTATGAGAAAAGTTGGAAATTTTAAAAAAACGTCAAAATATTAAGAGAAAAAAAGTCACAATTTTACAAGAATAAGGGTGTAATATTAAAAACATTAAAAACAATGTCATTTTCGTAACAGAGTCCATATTTCTTTTTGAAATGTCACAATAATAAGAAACAAACAAAACAATATAAAGTTGTAGTTTTTGGAATATTAGGTGAGGGGGGAAAAAAATTTGGGAATAAATTTCAAATATTGTGGGAATAAAGTCATAATATGACATTTTTTTATGAAATTTGTTTTGCTGACATTTTAAGTAAAACAGGTATCACTATGTAAAAAATAACATTCCAAATAGAAAACCTTCTCAGCACTTTCATCCATCCAATTCAGAGACTTCTTACCTTCTAAAGCTGTTGGCACACTTTTAGTTGTATTCACTTTTTAAAAATAGCATACGGCTCTCACCAAAATACATTTGAAAATATGTGTCGTTTATGTGTCGGCTCTCCTTGCCCAAAAGGTTCCCCACCCCTGCAGTAAAACTAACTTAAAGGGCCCTGGCATGATTCTCCAACTTTGCTTAAATATTGAATGTATTGTTTATAAATTATGTTCTACATTGTTCCATTTTTTTTAAGTGAACAATAAATTGGCAAAAATGACATCTATAGTTCATGGCGCCCACCCATGGCAAACGGTCTTTAGTCGTGTTTTGTCTACATATTGTATTCCATAATAGCGACAAGGCTGCAAAGAATCTTATACAAGCATGAATAAGGCGGCTGTGGCAGCGGCTAAATATTTTTAAAAGCTATAAAGACCAATTTATGCTCATTAGGAAGCTAATTTACAACAATCATTGAAGGATAAGCAACTCCAGAGTCATTTACACTAATATTCTGTGTTTGAATGTCCATGTCTTAAGGCTTAAGCCCATGTTCTGCAAGTTCTCCATTTCGTCTCCAAATGTTTCTTCCTTCTTTTCGCCACAAAGAACATTAAAAACATTGCTCAAATCTTCACTGGAATCCTCCGTCTCGTACATGTTTGTTTACCTGAGTGGTAGCGCTCCCAAGGCCGTCACTTCCAGAGACAAGACTGAACGTTGAGAGCCAGCTCGCCGTGGCGGGCGCCATCAACTATAGATGTCGTTTACCGTTCACTTTCAAAATTGTAGGACATAAACCATAATTACACTCAACAAAGTATGTAACGTATTTATGAACCATGTCAAGGGCCCTTTAAAAGGTATCCAGGCAGTTCGGGGGCAAGCCCGAAGCGAGGATTAGACGGAGAGATGAAAGCAACGCTGCAGTCTCGTTCCTTTGAAACACAATGCTTGGGGTTCCCATTAAAGACTGAAGAGCCGTGACACATTGAGGTCGGTGATGACGGGAATAGAAGAGGCCATCCTGTGCAGTGTAAAGACAGACTACGTGGAGGTGACTCTCTCGGGTCTCTCTTCTAAGGACGAGCAGACATTGTGAGCCCAGGAGTATTTGCGGCAGCCACGGTTACACCTTGAAACCGCGTGATAAGAAATACAGTGACTCTATGACACCTCCTCTGGAGCTCAACAAACTCTAAGTGTAACNTTGTTGTCTTATTCTGAAAAGTGACTTGTAGAAGTGAGTCTAGATGACCCTTGGAAAGCAGAAGACGGCGACGGACTTTGCATGCGTTCTTACTTCTCCTGTAGTTGGGTGCGTCGCGTGGTCTGTCTGGAGCGCCACACGCTGGTGTGCCTTGTGTATTACATCGCCTTCGGCCAGGGATCCTTTGTTTCAAACTTGTTTCAATCCGCCAAAAAAAGTACAAATCCCAGCAACGTTGTCATGCTGTTGTTGTGCACAGCATAAATTCCACCCCTTCACACTTAAATGTAAAATCCGCCAACAAAAACCTGCCTGCGTGAGTCCCGGCTCAAGGTAACAAGCTCCTGCTGACGGCCTACTCGGGGGCCGTCATTCCGCATTAGGAACAAAAAGAGAGGGCAAGACTCACACAATCGCGTGCAATCCCTTCCCAAGGAAACTGAGACAAATATAGTAGCCCCGGTCCCACTGCGGGACGTGCACAGACAACGAGGCCAACCTCAAACCTAGTTCCATGAGGAGACAATGAGGACAGTGAGGGATGTGTTGGAGCGGACCTACCGCAGAAATAAACATTATTACTGCTGCTTTGCCAGGGAGAAGTGCACACATGCAGCAATCTTTACTACCGGAGACACGCGGGACTGAGTGGCGTGGTGCTGCCGCGCATGTGCCTCACTTGCTAGACCCTTTGCGTTCTCTCAGTACCTCTTACAGGGAAAGGATCGATCTTAAGATGGGAACCGAATCCACGGTCGGGGAGTGATCAGACTGTGCAACACATTCATTCTGGGTCTTATAGGGTAACAGAACAGCAAGTGGTCATCAATCTTGGAGATGAGGCGAGATGGAGCGTCATACATCACTATGACCTGCGTCTCTTTGCGTGCCGGGACAACGTCTAATTGGTGCGGAATTCATCCTCGCTGTCAGTCTACCGAATTTGGTAAAGCAGGGGTAGGGAACCTATGGCTCTCAGAAGTTTCTAAACACCATAACATTTATTTATTTTAAAAAAAATTCTTAAAATACATGTAGCATATCTTGCTTTACAACAGGGGTGTTCCAAGTTGCGGTCTGAGTGATTTATTGGCCCGCGGCACAATCTCAAAATTCAATTTAACAAAAAACCTTAAGGAAACAGCACAACATTTTAAAATGAGCTGTCATTTTACAAAAAATAAAGGAGAAAAAGGTAATCTAACCAAAAAAAAAAAAAAGTCATTTTTGGGAAATTAGATTGTAAAAATAATATTAGGAGAATAAAGTCAATATATTACAGGAATAAAGTCATAATTATGAGAAAAGTTGGAAAATAATGGAAAATTTTAAAAAAACGTTATGACTAGAAAGTCAAAATATTAAGAGAAAAAAAGTCACAATTTTACAAGAATAAGGCTGTAATATTAAAAACATTAAAAACAATGTCATTTTCGTAACAGAGTCCATATTTCTTTTTGAAATGTCACAATAATAAGAAACAAACAAAACAATATAAAGTTGTAGTTTTTGGAATATTAGGTGAGGGGGGAAAAAAATTTGGGAATAAATTTCAAATATTGTGGGAATAAAGTCATAATATGACATTTTTTTATGAAATTTGTTTTGCTGACATTTTAAGTAAAACAGGTATCACTATGTAAAAAATAACATTCCAAATAGAAAACCTTCTCAGCACTTTCATCCATCCAATTCAGAGACTTCTTACCTTCTAAAGCTGTTGGCACACTTTTAGTTGTATTCACTTTTTAAAAATAGCATACGGCTCTCACCAAAATACATTTGAAAATATGTGTCGTTTATGTGTCGGCTCTCCTTGCCCAAAAGGTTCCCCACCCCTGCAGTAAAACTAACTTAAAGGGCCCTGGCATGATTCTCCAACTTTGCTTAAATATTGAATGTATTGTTTATAAATTATGTTCTACATTGTTCCATTTTTTTTAAGTGAACAATAAATTGGCAAAAATGACATCTATAGTTCATGGCGCCCACCCATGGCAAACGGTCTTTAGTCGTGTTTTGTCTACATATTGTATTCCATAATAGCGACAAGGCTGCAAAGAATCTTATACAAGCATGAATAAGGCGGCTGTGGCAGCGGCTAAATATTTTTAAAAGCTATAAAGACCAATTTATGCTCATTAGGAAGCTAATTTACAACAATCATTGAAGGATAAGCAACTCCAGAGTCATTTACACTAATATTCTGTGTTTGAATGTCCATGTCTTAAGGCTTAAGCCCATGTTCTGCAAGTTCTCCATTTTGTCTCCAAATGTTTCTTCCTTCTTTTCGCCACAAAGAACATTAAAAACATTGCTCAAATCTTCACTGGAATCCCTGTAAACATCCTCCGTCTCGTACGTGTTTGTTTACCTGAGTGATAGCTCCCAAGGCCGTCACTTCCAGAGACAAGACTGAACGTTCAGAGCCAGCTCGCCGTGGCTGGCGCCATCAACTATAGATGTCGTTTACCGTTCACTTTCAAAATTGTAGGACATAAACCATAATTACACTCAACAAAGTATGTAACGTATTTATGAACCATGTCAAGGGCCCTTTAAAAGGTATCCAGGCAGTTCGGGGGCAAGCCCGAAGCGAGGATTAGACGGAGAGATGAAAGCAACGCTGCAGTCTCGTTCCTTTGAAACACAATGCTTGGGGTTCCCATTAAAGACTGAAGAGCCGTGACACATTGAGGTCGGTGATGACGGGAATAGAAGAGGCCATCCTGTGCAGTGTAAAGACAGACTACGTGGAGGTGACTCTCTCGGGTCTCTCTTCTAAGGACGAGCAGACATTGTGAGCCCAGGAGTATTTGCGGCAGCCACGGTTACACCTTGAAACCGCGTGATAAGAAATACAGTGACTCTATGACACCTCCTCTGGAGCTCAACAAACTCTAAGTGTAACAAACACCAAAGTGTGAGCCCAAAAGTCTGGTGGACTTGAAATATTTCACACAACTCAAATCCATTCATCCATCCATTTTCTAACCCGCTTGTCCTCACTAGGGTCACAGGTATGCTGGGGCCTACCCCAGGTGACTCGGGGCGATGGCTGCCAGGATAAGCGGAAGAACATGGGTGCTTGGATTATAAAACCTTGAGGACATCTGTAGTACATGCACGCTGCATACGTGGACAACAAGCTCCAACTTGGACCTACCTTTGAGCTGGTCGGACACCACACTCGGTCCAATTCTCTGATTGACCTGTCCATCTTCATGTCGGTAGCGGTCGTCGAGAAAGTTGGCGGTGGCCTGCGAGAGGTGGACCTTCCCGGCTACACCCAGCTGCTCCATCAGGTTGGCCAGGTTGACGTCGTTAGACCAAACGTCAAACTTGAAGCGCTTCATGCCCAGGATGCCGCACAGGACGGTGCCAGTGTGAACGCCCACCCTCATGTTGACCATCTCCCTCTTCTCCTGGCAGAACTGCTCGATAGCCTGGATCATGCCTAAGCCCATCTCCACGCAGCAGTAGGCATGATCAGCCCTGGGTTCGGGACATCCAGCCACACAGTAGTAGCAGTCCCCCAGGGTGCTGATCTTCTCGCAGCCCGTCAGCTCACACAGGCGATCGAAACGTCCAAACAAGTCGTTAAGCAGGCCCACGAGAGCGTGAGCGGATTTGTTGGCGGACATTTTTGTAAAACCAACGATATCTGCAAAGAGGATGCTGACGGGCTCCATCCGTTTCATGTTGAAGGGTCTAAAGATGATCTGACCTCGAGGGATGGAGGTCTTCTTGTGTTTATTGCTCTTGGGGCTGGAGATGACGGCGGCCGCTCCGCTCGTGGAGTACCGTTTGACGGAGTTGACGCCTATGTCCTCGTCACCCTGCTTCATCAGGTCGTCTGCCACGATCCGGGGCATGACGGAGTGGATCATTCGCTCTTTCAAGGCTTTCTCCACCTCCAAGTCCTTGCCGTGCATGATAGCTTGTCCCACTTTCAGGAAGGTGCTGCGCGACCGCACCTCGGACATGATGAACAGGTGAACGCCGACGGCGTGGGCACACAGGTGGAGCAAGGCTTTGGCCGGTCCCAACCAGCGGAGGATGGTCCAGTCTTTTTCGGGGGTTAAGCTCAAACTTCCTAACGTCTGGGTTACATGGAACCATCCCAAAATCTCAAAGCAGACAGAGTAGAGGAGCCCGAGCAGGACGGAAGCAAAGAGTCGGACATGAAGGACACTGTATAGCAACAGGAGGACTTCAATACAGAGTGAGAAGGTGCCGACAGGTGAGATACAGACGGGCCAAGCGCTACCCCCTACAATCTTCAGGTAGGATAGGTTGTGTGCAGCCCCGCTGAAGTCATCAACCTCTGTCACATCAGTCAGAGTTTCTGGATCTCTGAAGCCGGTCGTCTGGATCTGAGGGGCCAGGGTCAGCATGAAGGTGACGACAATGAGCAACAAGGATGCCTGATTGTAGTAGCGAGAGTACAACTTTGTAAACGTTAGCAGGAAGAGGAGGAGGCAGAAAAGGAGGAAGGACAAGGTGGGGATAAGAAAGGCTATCCTGCTGCAGCGGGACGGGTTGGCGGCAAAGTAAAGTCCCCAGAGGAGGGCGGTGGTCGCCAGGTAAAAGAGCACGTAGCGGAAACGTCGTCGGGTTTGAGGGAAACACCGTTCCCTACACGCCTCCTCCAGGATGGCGGAGTCAAACTTGGGGTCCCAGAAGTGACCGGCAGACCTCTCGAAAAGTTGAGGCACCCTCTTTTGCGAACGGAAGCTCTTGGCAAACATCCTCTTGACTCCGGACTCCCCGGAGCTACAGCTGGAGGAGATGCTGTACTTGCAGTGTTTGGAGCCCGCCATGAAGGCACCCCCGATGGAACCCAGCGGTCCGCCCCCGTGCTTGTGTCTGACGCTGCTGCCGATCCTCACCGAGACGCCCCCCTCGCCGCTCGGGTCACAGCTCACCTCTGTGCTGCGAGGCAACAGTTGTTGATGTTGGGGGGACGCCATGTTGTCGTGTCCGAAATCCGGAGCAGAGGCCGCAGAGCTACAGCGACGAATGATAAGAACTCCAAGACTCCCCCTCGGCGAGGAGTGCGCCGCTCGTGGAAACACCGCCTGACCTTCCGGAGGTTTCGACTAATCCGATGGGCCACTTGACGTCAGTCCCCGCAATCCTGCGTGAGCCCATTTGCCGTGACGTACGTCCGGGCTCGCTCGCTGCCGGGAACCAGACGGGTTCCATTCACGGGGTACGCGTTTACGGGGGACTCTCGGAGATTTTGCTCGCTTGTTGTTGAATTGGCTGAGTAGCTAACATCCCACACACTCAACTTGGGGCCAACTCCAGCATCCTAATTGGCAGGCCTGATTCCAGACACATCCTCGCCACCCGGCTGGGTCTTCGGGGAGAACTTCAAACCAGACCGTGCGGCTCCTTCAGCTGTGTTGGCTTGCAGACGAGCCACAAGGAAGCCTTCAGGGAGAGAAGGCAACTGAAGGGCAAATCTCCACCTCTACTCCCTCCCGCCACAGCCCACGCGCCAGACAGCCACGAGGCTGCCGTCCTGCGCCGATTCAATCGGACGAGCTTCTTTTCTTACCTGCACTCGGACGGGAACGGCTCGCGTCGCTCGAACCTTCCAATCCCTGGCATCCTCATCCTCATCCTCTGCCCGACCGGAGCGTTCCCTCGCCGCCCTCCGCGCTCATCCTCCCCGTCCTGCCAGCGCAAACTGCCGGGGGCATCTTCAGTCAACTAAAAGGTGTGTGTGTGTGTGTGTGTTGTGTGTGTGTGTGAGAGAGAGAGAGAGGACTAGGGAAGGAGCGTAAATACACCCACTTCACTTCCGGCCACTCCTTTCAGAGTAAAGCACGGGCGACGCAAACGCTCCGCACCTTCGCCAGACTCTCCACTTTCGGCCGTACTGCGGCGGATTAAAGAGTGTAGAAGTCAGACGCAACGCGTCATTCGACTCTAGGTCGTTTCTCACGGGGTTTCGCCGCGTTAGCGTTAGCATTAGCGGCCCGCTTGCGTTGAGTGCGAGTGACGTCATCCGCTCCCGCCGTTTGACGGTCGGAAACGCGCGTTACTGCCACCCGGAGGACGCTGGCGGTACTGCACGGTACCGTTTTGGGGCGTGTTGCGCTCGTTCCGTGGGCACGAAACCCTCTGTTTTTAGGGAGACTTTACATGGATTGAGTGTGAATTTAAAAACAACATCCAGATCGTCGAACCGCGGCACTCCCCATATTTAAACCCCACACCCTGCAGGCGGACTTTTACGTTGAAAAGCCATCCCACAGCTTCCCTGCTGTCTGGCATGTGTGGCTGTCGGCCATGCATGCAGAGGACAGACCCATGGGGGGAAAGGGGCGGTCTAAGGACCTGGGATTATGCATAATAAATGTAATCAATTGCAGCACTTAAAGGTACAGTTTAAGTGAGCTCTGAGCTTTTTTCTACATCTCAGTTGGGATACAGTAACTGAAGTATGCATGCGGGGAATATAATGAATTGACCGTTAGATTTGGTAACCAGCGCGGCACCGTGGCCTAGTGGTTAGCATGCGGTCCCGTGCATGAATGCGTTTTCACCCACTACTTCAGCCCACATTGCAAAAATATGCATGTTAGGTTAATTGGAGAGCCTAGATTGACTGTGGAGCCACAAGCGGGAGCAAAAACTGGGCAGAAGTGGATAAAGAGAAGGAGATTTTGACTGGTAAAGTTATCTTCAAAGGCCTGGCAGATGGCTCCCACAACATGACGAGTTATTTGTATCTACTGTCGCTGCGATTTGATTTGTCACAGAGAGCAGCGAGAATCTACTGGAGCCCTGCCGGGACTTTTTATGGCATACGAGTGTCTGAACCAAACAGTGCCGTTTAGATGCGAGTCCTCTTTTTTGGGCTTCGGACTGCGAGGTAAAATCTGGGTTAGGAGCTGCTGTTTCCAGGCGGGCATAACCGAGGACAGCTATGGGGGGACTTGTGTCAATGTGACTGTGGCTGAAGACAAGAGTGGATGTAAATAGCAGCAGCAGTGCTAGCACAAGCTAGTCACACATCAGCAAAACACACGTACGTTATGGCAATCAACATCGACTTTATTTACTATGTATTGTGTAAAACTATGACAGGAACAACATCAAATTAAAAGCAGAAAATGAACACAGAGCCACCATCGACCAGTACCATTATGGACTTTTTTCCCCCCCCAAAAGGATGCACCACACAAATATGCACATTAGCACTCAATGAGGTCATCAAATCTTACCTTTATGCATTCCCACAAAGTATCAGCATTTGGGAGCACTTAAGAGGGCCAAATACAGTACAATAGTCTGTGCAGCGCGGGAATAGGTTAGTAGGTGCGTTCAAGGGTCGTCAAACAAAGTGGGACAAATCACAGCTTTCATTAAACATGCAAAAAGCGTGGGATTTCTAACGGCATACTATTTTTAATAAAATAATGGTCCATATGTTCCTAATTGATATCCCTTTACATAAGATGTGTTAGTTATTGTTGCAGTTGCACATTGAATTGTTTACCACAGGGAGATTTACATCCCTGCTTATTATAGATTAAAAAAAATATTTGTATCTGCGATTGAATGTGATTAACCATGAGATACTGTGACCAAATAATCTTGATTAAATATTTTTAACAGATTGACAGCCATATTTAATACTACTTATCACTCTCTCACACCCCTGAATGTACCACACACACACAGATCACTCCCAGCCTCTGCAAACTGGTGCTGCAGTGCAGGTCCAGTAAATAAAAGCATGCTTTACCAAGAAATGAGAGGGACTGGCACCCCGGGCTATTCAGACTTCACGCAGGCAGAGCTGCGGTCGGTGGCAAGAAGGCTATAAAAAATGAAAAAGTATAATTTTCTCCAGCTGGTTTTGAACCAGAAAAAGCAACGACTCTAAAAAGGCCTGGTCAATCAGAAACCTTTATTCTGGAAGACTCAAAAGGGATTTTTTTTTAGCAAAACAAAAAGGAACACAAATCCAAATGAAATTCACAGCTCAATTAAGATAGTGAAGATTACCTTCAAGGACACAACATAGTCATTGTTAGTTGTTTGAAACCGCTGTTTCAAGAGGCCTTTTTCCTATTTTCTTGTTTTATTTGCACTTTTACACAGCACTCTCCAGTGGACATTTATAAAACTGCAGCGTAAACTTCCCCAAAAAACCCACCCTGTGAAACACACAAGAAAACAAAATAAGAATCAGCGTTGAGATGGGAAACAGGGGGTGGGGGAGAAACGCACGTATTCCCTTTCGTCAATGAAATGCAGTAAACAAGCGTGGGACAAAGTCTGCTCCTTGTCAACTTACCTGCACCACTTTCTATTTCTCACACAAAGGCAGAAACTCCCCGAGTTCCCTGAATGCCTCACACGGTCACAAGACAGGAAGTTAGCGAGCATGCCCAAGGAATCCCCAGACAGGACGAGCGCACTGAACTGTACGTCACACTACCAGCAAGATGACCGAGGTAGGTTTGCGCGACAACGATGCTCGCCGTCTTCTTTCCACAGAGGTCAGGGCTCAACCCGGGAGTCTTCGGCCCTTTCACCTTATGCTGCTGCCTTACGGCCGTACTTTGGCAAAACCGGGCATGATGCACGGCCTAGTGCAATGTCCACACACACACACACACACAAGGATCAATAAATACATTGGTAACATGCAGAATAAAGAGCTAAACACATCCTTCAGGTGTGGTTCTTTATGGTCATTCAGCCAGAAAAACAATCTGGGAAGCTTATCCATGAAGACAAACATTATTCAAAACACAATTATGCCAGATTGCAACAAAATATAGTAAGACCAGGATTTAAAAAGTGAAGCACGACACGCAAACCCAACCCTGAAGACTCAGATGACCCCTGAACCCTGACCTCTGCTTCCATCACTTTTGGCAGGCAGTCCACAAGCAAAGCTGGCCAGCGTGTAAGAAATGATTCGTTAATTGGACAGCAAGTACAAAGTTAAGATTGGCCTTTTGAGAATGGATTCTGTGGTGCAAAGCTTTTAAAAATGCAAATAAGACTCGGTTGAACAGAATTCAAATGATTCCTGTTAAAATTCGTACGCCACAAGCCAATTCCCTGCAAGTACAACCACAGACATTGGTACCGGTGAAGCAATATCTTCCTCAGCCGGTACTTGATGTAAAAAATAACATCAAATGATCAAAACTTTTGAGAACCCCCGCGACCCTAACGAGGACAAGCGGTATAGAAAATGACTGAACGGACTCTTGAGAACAATTTCTGTAGAATATGCAAGGTTCAATGTACTCGAGATTTGATTGCGAAGCTTAACCGGGATGCAGTAGCAGAAATGATTTGGATTTCACTTGCCATGCAAAATGTTTTCCACACTTGATCGTTTCTCTCCAACATGCAAGTCAGGATTTGGATGCTCAGCCACAACGGCATGTAGCAACAAAAACGGTGCTACTTGCCAAGGGAAATACTCTTGATGAGGTTCTTGGTGTAAAAAAAAAGACAACCATTGCTCTACAACCTGCAGGGTTACAGGAACTGAAGTCAAGATGTACATGCAATGCTACAATGGTAAAATTTCCCAGATTGGACATGAGGTGGAGACCCATTTCTCTAAGAACACGCAGGGTTAAATATAGTTGCAAAGCTAGACCAAGATGCAGTACCAAGAACGGTGGTACTTGCCATGTAAGACGTGTTAGTTAGGATTTGAGGAAGTAGCAAAAACGGGGGTACTCGCCAAGTCAAATATTTTCCTGGTGGTATTTGGAGTTAAAAAACCGCAAGACTAACTGTTGTCAAAATTTGGATGGAAAGCCACACCGGGATGCTAAGCGGAGGCAGCATCAACGTTTTGGAGATGATACACGATTTGAGAAGCATGTCTCCAGATCATGCAAGGTTAAGTGTAGTTGAGATTTGGACGCGAAGCGAAACCAGGACGCGGTAGCAAAAATGATCGTACGTGCCATGCGAAATGTTTCTGAGGTGGTTCTTGGTGTATAAAAAAAAGGCCAACCACTGCTCCACAACATGCAAAGTCGTTTGCGGTCAGGATTTGGACGACATCCCAAACACAAGCGTGTATAGCACCCACAAAAAAAGGCATCTTCAAAAGTGTCTGGAATCAACCTGCTGCAACACAAACTGGCAACGCCTGTTTCCACTTCCGATTTTATTCACATACAAGGGAGCTGGTATTGGATTGAAGATTTGCAATCTGTTTTGTTGTGTTTTTCTCACACCGGTACCCCCGCCCCAAAGCCCAGAATCCCATGCACAGTCCTCTGAGTAGAGTATTTGAACCAAACTCATCAGCACTTGTTTCCTTAAGCTGCCTTTATCACACAATTGCCCGCCCCTCCCGCTGTCTGCCTCACCCCCACAGTCCCCAAATGCATCTTCTGAGGAAAATAAAACGCTACTATCCTTTTCCCCTCAACAACACAGGCCTTCTGAATCACAGGCCCTCCTTCACCTCCTCCGTCGCCTTCCTTCCTCACTCAGGTACCTCCTCAGTTCTTTCGGTAGCGGTTTTTGGGCTTCTCCCCGCAGCCGGTGACCTCACAAGAAGAAAGGCCAGGCTGTTTGCCAGAGTTGATGCTGCTCAGAAGAGCGGGCAGCTCGTTGGTGATGGCCTTCTCGATCTTATCCAGCAGACAGCCTCCGATGTAGGAGCACTGGGAAGAAAGGGGTTTGAAGTGGGTGACCGGGTTGATCCCGAAGAAATCGCGGTAAGCGTCGCGGTTGGGCAGGTCGAACTTGCTGACGTTGGTCTTGGCCAGGATGGATTTGAATATGTAGAACTTGTCCGGGTCGTCCACGATCTCCTTGAAGACGAGCTCCGGGTCGCTGAAGAAACTCATCTTGTCCTTAAAGGTCTGGACGTAGCGGTCCACCAGAAGACCGTGGATCCGAACGCGGATGCCGTGTTGGCGGATGAAGGCAATCTTGTTCTCCATGCGGTTTTCAATCACCTGGTTGAGATCTTCCAGGAGGGAGATCTCCTCCCGCTTGAAGAGCTCGCGGCTGGTGTCGGGAGCGTAGTCGTAGGGCCAGAAAGAGCTGACGTAGACTCGGGGGGGTTCTGTCACGTTGATAAGCGGCGCCAAGCTCCAGAAAAGAGCTCCGTAGACTCGCATCAGGTCCTGGGTGGCCAGGTTGTCGGCCTTGTTGAGGATGATGCGGATCTGGGACTCGCGGCCCTTGAGTTGACGGAACAACATTTCTAGCTCCAGTCCCACGTCCAGCTTGGTGGGGTCGAACACCACAAAGATCAGATCAGCCCGGTCAATGAACCACTGACAAACATCGTTGAAGGGGTAGCCTGGATGGGGGGAGAAAAACAAAGTCACCGATGACTCCACCAACCAACTAAACCCCCAAAACCGGGTTTACCTCTCTCCTGTTGCTTGCGGTTCTCTATGATTCCGGGCGTGTCCACAAAGGTCACGCGTTCCAGCAGCTTGTGCGGCATCTCAATTCCGATCAACTTTTCCAGGAAGTTTTGCCCAAATTTCTCCAGGGGGGAGAAGGACCGAGAGCTGTCTGCCGCCATCACGATGCCCTCAACGGAGCGGATCTTCTCCCCGTGCATGATCACGGTGAACTCAGAGGTAGTCGGCTCAGCTCCTGTGGATGAACAACCATGGATGTGTTTGTCTTGAATTCCAGCTGATGGACTGAAGAGTGACGGTGTGAGAACCTGTGTAGAGCTGATAAGGGCTGTCATTCAAGCCCAGGAGGTAATTAATCATGGAGGACTTTCCTACACTCCACGGTCCCAGGAACAGCACCATGGGCTTGGATGTGATTTCTCCATCTGTGGTAAAATCAGAAATTCTTGATAAGGACCAACGAACACCGGGACCAGCAAAGCATTGCAGGTTAGATTCAACTCTTGACTGCGGACTTCTGAAGTTCTGTTAAAAAATGTTTACTGGCTATCTTCTAGAAAATGAAATGTATTTGTCATGTTGCACATTACAGTAAAAGATCTTCCCTACAGGCGATGAAATGTAGCAGCGCTGTCTCGAAGCACTGCCACTCAGAGAGAGCCCTACATAGGCCAGGGAACCGTATCCGGTAACTTCACCCACTTTCTCAATCCTCGCCCATAATTGCACAGCTACGGAGGTCTCTGGCAAACTTTTTGCCATTTCCAAGCGTTGCAGCGCCGGCGTTTGAGGTGGCTGATAAGGCTTTTTGTGTGAGCAAAAGAGCATTTGATGCAACTAGATAGCAAAATGTCTTCCTCCGAAAGTGAATGTTTGTTTACAAGTGAGCTCAGGGGAAGTAACGACAGGCCGTTACTGTCACGGGCAGGGAAAAAAAGGAGCGCTTGATTAGCTCACCCGCACACAACCAGTAATCTCGCCTTATTGGATGTTTTTTGTAAATTACTGGAGATGTTTTTAATGTTAATTAAAGATAGTTCTCTCATATTAGACTGATAATTATCGGCCCAATAATTATTGTGCACCCCCACAAAAAATATTATAAAATGAAACCTGTATATTTCCCGGTACGCCCAAAACGTCCCTGAACTGGAACTTATGGTCCCGCAGCGCCATCGCCCAAACATGACGCCATCATCTGTGCTTCTTTGCTAGCTAACAGTTACGCCAAAAGTCTCTGCTTTTCTTATTGATCACGGCTGCAAAATAGGCCACAATGAAGACTAAGAATTTCATTTCAAACTGCATTTCCTGAGATGGAATATTAATGTTCACTTCACAAGCCACATATCTGAAGTAAAAAGTAAGTATAAAAAGTGGAGGTAGCAGAAATTTTGCAATGCAAACTATTTTTGAATATTGAAACATATTTATCATTAGAAATGATAAATATTATAATAATTATAGATGTAATTCACTGTTCATTCATGAATTCATTCAGCCAGATGAGACTCTGTCTCTCCAATGTATGGATAGAATTCATTGTATATTTATTATATGTATATTTATTATATATATTATATGTATATGTATATTTATTATATATATTATGTTATTATATAGAACTATTCTGTTCAATAGAAACCTTTGAAAGAAAATTCACGTCATAATTTAAAGAAAATAAATACCTTCAAAGAATATAAAATATTCTTGTTTTTTTTATCTATATTTTAAACAATTGTTTATAGTATTCAAAACAAACGTGCCCTACAAAGATTTTTATTCTAGAGCAGTATTTCCCAAACTTTTTGCACGCAAGACCCGAATTAGGAACAACAGACCCAAATAGGAATGGAATAGATGAAAACATTTTGCCGTCACACTCAGCAGGCACGTCAAATCAGTTTGGGAAACCTTGATCTAGAGGAGAGAGGAGGTTACGGGCAAACAAAAATGATTCCAGACCCAAAAGCATTTAAAAAAGCACAATTACTGTAAATGCTGCACTACGGTGAAGAAACTGGTGGCTGTACACCAGAGCCAGCTGGCCCAGTTGGCCAGTATTTCTAAATGGAATGTTGTGGTAGCACAGAAACCCTGCTTACCACCTTCTATTTGCACTTTTAACATTGTTAGACCCCTCCAGGCATGAACTACCAACCTTTACGAGCATATAGTAGACATAATAATGCACATAAACTCACACTTGTCAGCAGAGTTCTTTGTTTTTGTACTTTTGTAACATTACTGACACCTAGTGACCAGTGGCGATCACTACAGGCTTTTAATGCCTTGTATTTTTACTTCATTTACACGCGTGTGGAAATGCTTCATTTAGGCAGAGGCATGTAAAAGTAGCTGATATATGCATATTTTTGCAATTTTTAAATATATATATCTACATGTAAAATCTGGCCTAGGGAGCCACATTGGGTCGGGCGGGCTCTGCTGTACACCCAGGAGCACACACACCTACGATGCAAGCAGTGCTTTTTTGTATTTAGCAGCGTTGTGGGGCGGGTGTGCGCTGGGTTGCGTAAGTTGAGTTTGCCCCCCGAACGAATTCAGCCAAAGACGAGCAACACGGTTGTGGTGCTGCGCTCCTCCAAACCCATTCATACTTCTGCTGGAAGCTTGAAGTGCACATGCAAGCAACCCTCGCACATTTTGCCCAAAAATGCATGAGCTGAGCTACTGCTGGCCACAACATTAGGTACCCCTGCAGGCAGCGTCCGGTAGTGTTGATGATTGTGCTTGTCGTGTGAGTGGACGACAATGAGAAGGTGTTTTTGTCTGCTTAAGGGGTGTACCTACTGCTGTGGCCCACTAAGTGGGGTGGCAAGGAAGGGGCGGTGCCATGCACAGGTAAGCCCCACCCACACCCACCTGTGGCTGCGTCCCCCAGGGTTCGTCCAGGGTAGGCTGTTAGATGAGGGGATGGGGGTGGGAGGTACGGGAGAGTGAGGAGAGCACGGTGAGGGAGGGAGTATGGATGGGTGGGAGATCCTGGCTGGAATATTCCTCCCGTACTTGGAGTTTATTTCGGGACTCAGAGATAAGTGCTCAACTTAGCAAGGAGCAGAAAGTCATTTCAAAATGGAAAGGTTTAAATGGAACTTTGTAGGTGGAATGAAATGGACGTCAATATAGAAAAGAAATGGACTGGTGTCAAAATGTGTCCAACCCAAACAAACCAGACCCACGGGCCGACCCCCCCGAGCCTCTTCGCTACCTGAGATCTCGTGCTGCCGCAGCTCGTTGTACTTGTAGGCCTGCTCCATGGGCTTGATGGAGGTGTGGTAGATCTTCCGCAACCTCTGCAGAGCCGCTGCGGAACAAAGAATAGCGTCAACATGAGAAAATAACAACGTATATGCAATATATACACGTGTACATATGTATATTTTGTGGGGTATATAATGTAATAATAATAATAATCGATCATGTAATACTACTTATGTTAATATTATGTTACACTAACGTACTTTTTAATGTTATTGTTTTTGCTGTCAGTTGATACTCATGGTTGGTACTCAGTAACAATAAACGAGCAGTCTGGTCACCTTCAATGTAACTGAATTCTTTTATTTTTGATTGTTTTGCTTTTGTTTTGCAGGTGGGTCATGTCAGGTGGGTGTTCGAAAATGTGTGTGTGGCAATTTTTATTTTTTGTATGGACTGTCTCTTACTACATGACTGATGCTCACTAAATATATATCTAACAAAGAAAGAAAATAAGCAGTCTGGTCACTTGTTGCTAGGCAGAACTTAGGCTTCGCACTATAGGCCAATGAAAGAAATTAGCATATGCAGGCCACGCCCTGTTGAATGGAAATAAAAGGTGTGGGGGCTGTTACTTGTAAACAAACACATGTTTAGAGTAGATACATGATGGAAACGTTCAGAAAACAACAGGAACCAACACCCGGAACAAAAACACAACGTTGTGGAGTGAGCACGTGATAGTAAACTATACTGGCTGCAAAGTGGCCGGATGATAAACTGTCATGTGACTGTGCATTTCCACGGCTCAGGAGCAAAAGAGCACAAATACGTACAGGATAGCTTTAATGTCGTTGCGTGAACGGTAGCGTCATTACAGTTCCCCCCAGGGGAAAAAGCCACAATTAATTGGGGCACGGTGTCTGTGAGATGTATTTGAGGGACCGGGGGAATACTATGTACAGCAGTGCCTTGGTTAACGTCAATAATGGGTCTGACTCAAACCAAAGCGGACTCTAACCAAAGCAAATTTTCCCATAGAAAATCATGTAAATCCAGTTGATCAAATCCAGACACCCAACAATGTTTCTCTTTTGTGTGGTCCATAGTTTTTGTCTTGTTGTGTGTCTCTCTAGTGCAGCAAATTCGATATAAACAAACGCTGTTGTTCTAAAGTGGCGTTAAGCGAAAAAGCGCTAACCGGGGCGGATTTTAACCGAGGCACGCCCGTACATGTTCAGTGTGCAGGTCAGTCGCTTTTTCTGTGCCAATCATAAAAGAAGGCAGGGTGAGCGAGACCGGCAGCACCATCTGCTGGCACGGGTGGGGCACGCCCACCCTGCTTTTGCCGGCTAGCTCCCTTACCTGCGTAGTCGGCTGCTTTTTCCTCGGTGGCAAAGCGCAGCGTCTCCTCGATGTGAGATCTGTCTCTGAGGACGGCGGTGAAATCTTCTTCTTCCTCTGCGGGAAAGCAAAAGACACGGCGCAGGCTCCTTAATACGCTTTATGTCTTTTCATGTGATTGTTTGCACCACGCAGCAAGGAACTATTTTCCCAGTCGGTACGAGCCCCGTCCCGACTGGGAGGACCGGTGTTGTCGCGTCCAGCTTTGGGGGCTATCAGATGACTGGGATCACAGCTGTTAGTACGCTCAGCGCTTTATTTAGAAGGCAACCCCTGAAAATAAACAGACATTGGTTTGGCATCACAATGGGCTTTAGAGCACCAGGAGAGACAAGGGATGAGAAGCCATCTTGTCTTTTCTCCTCCACATTTAGCCGCCAATCGCGGACCTGTCAGGGCACGGCGTTGTCCCGCCTCCGACAGGCGTGCTGGGGCGTGGAGCAAAGTGTACAGTTGGGACCTCTTCCATGTGGGCGGGTAGTGGCGGGCGGCGGGACCCCCTAATAATAATAATAGAGTTGTGAACGCGTTTCCACCATATTTACCGCACCTTTGTCGAAGACGATACAGCAGCAGCTGGCATGGTGTGTGTGTGTGTGTGTGTGTGTTCCGTAACCCAAATAGCGCTGTTGCTATGTAAACACACGTACACCTGCACCGCACACAAGACATGACTTATTCAACAATATCTTTATGTTGTTTATGGTACTGTATATTACTGTATATAACCTTGTGTACTCTCGCTGCTGTGAACCCGGAAGTTCCCCTTGCGGAACGAAATAAGGCGTACGTTATCTTATCCCATCAAATACAAAAGTAGGCCACTTATACAATAATCTTACCATTTGGACTGGACAGCAAATGTTTTTTCTTTACTATTATTAATAAATGATATATCTACCTAATGTGTCCATGAACAATATCAATATACACTTAAAATTACAATTTAAACTCATTTAGAGTTTCTTTTGAACGAGTGGGTGTCTTTTAGGCAGAAATGAACATAAATATGATTTTTTCTTTTTACCAATATTTGCTACTTTCAAAGTCTTGTTTTCCATCCATCCATTTTATCCTCATTGGGGTTGCGGGTATGCTGGAGCCTATCGGGTCTTGCTTTTTGCTACATATATATTATATATGAAAAATCATATTATTCTAATAACATTTTTTTATATATTCATACTAAATAATATGATTGATTTATTTATTTTTGCTATGAATAAAATTAGGTCAAATAACTAGGTAAATAGGCCGCACGGTGGCTGACTGGGTAGCATCTTGGCCTCCCAGTCAGGAGGTTCAGGGTTGGAATCTCCGTTGGGCATCTCTGTGTGGAGTTTGCATGTTCTCCCCGTGCGTGTGTGGGTTTTCTCCGGGTACTCCGCTTTCCTCCCACATTCCAAAAACATGCATGTTAGCTTCATTGGCCGCTCTAAATTGTCCATTAGAGTGTGAATGTTTGTCCATATGTGCCCTGCGATTGGCTGGCGACCAGTCCAGGGTGTACCCCGCCTTCCGCCCAAAGTCAGCTGGGATAGGCTCCAGCATCCCCGTGACCCCAATGAGGACAAGCGGCATAGCAAATGAATGAATTAACTAGGTAAATAATGAATAAGTCAAAAAATAATACATGGGGTAAAATAAATATAAGTAAACATATATATGGAAAAAAATGTTGAAAAAATTATATAGAATGTAGAAAAATCCTTTCAAAGTTAAATATTTTGATTGTATGTACTGATGTCAAATAACGAAATGAAATCATGAAATGATGAACGTAAAAAGTGGAATAATTAATGTGACATGTAAAAAAAACGTTTGCTTATTTCGGTGTGTGTGTATCTCAGCTCCAGTGTAACGTGGAAGATTGAGATCAAAGTGTTGGTGAAAGCTGGACCGCAGCTCTACGCTTATATCCAAACCAGGAACTCCCCAAGCGAGTCAGTCCACAAGTGACTATAGCTCATGAGAAGCTTTGACGTCGGCAAGCGTTGCTCTGCCTGCACGGACCACACGGGAAGCACCGGACTGTGCGTCCCATTTCAGGCCCAAACAGCATGGCCGCCGCTTGCGGAAGGACGAGCTGCTAAAAATACGCCGGGCTTAAATTTCTCTCAGCACGGCGAGGGAAGAAGGGAAAGCGGAAGCGCGGAGCAGAACTTAAAGACAACCACTTGGAAATCCTTCAACTTCCGCTTCCTCAGCAAGTCAGCCGATCGTCTTGGATCATCTTGTGTTTGGGACGCTTGTCATGTTGGGAAAACTGCCCTGTGGTCCAATTTCCCAAGGGTTCGGGGGGCCACATGTTGGAATTCACGTTTGCTCCCCAGATCTCGCTACCCACTTAGACAACCCCGGGGGTGGTCGCATCCCTCCCAAGCCACCGGCGTGAAGGCGTCAGCACCCTCAGCCCGACTCAGCCGGCAAAGACCACAGGGGCCGTGTTGCTCGCGGACGCTGACAAAATGACCCCTGAAGGCGCCGGGGGGGCGAGGAGGGTCCCAGGACCACGTGTTCGCCATGTGTTCCCGCTCCAGGCCGTTGCCACACAACCAGGCCTCCGTTTGGGGCAAACATTGTGGCGGGCTTTGGCACAGCCGGATGGAATGTCATGCCTCAAGTTTAGAAGCGCGGTAAGGGCCGTTCTGATTTGACTGCCTTTCCAAAATGCGATTATCATATCACATGCGGACGTTCATATATATATTTCTATCAAGCTAACAGGCTAAGCAAAGTAACGCGAGGTTCTTGTCCTGGTTTGCCTTTAGTTGCTTGGTGAAGTCCATCGGGTGGAACAGCCTCCAAGTGTTTAGATAAGTCTCTACTTATGAAAACGGCTAAAATGCTACAATGCTGGCGTTAGCATGCTAACAATGCTAACATGCTAACGCTGACGTTCGACACCCAGCATGGTAAAGCTAAGTGTCTGCGTGTGTTCATACTTACAAAAATGTCAAAAAATGCAACTCTGCTAATATTAGCATGCCAGTGCTAACAAGCTAACACCTGACTTGATAGCAATAATCGTTTATATAGGTTCATACTCAACAGTTAAATACTACTATGCTAATGATAGCATGTTAGCAATTCTAATGTTAGCACTAGCATGCTAAACCAGACCTCAAAGCGCTATGTGTCTGCCAATGTTAAAACTAATGAAATGGCTAAAAATGCTACTTTGCTAATGTTAGCATGCTAGCAATGCTAACATTCTAACGTTAGCATTCTCCCACTTACCATGGTGGCATTTAATGTTTTTTAAGTCTGTACTTATAAAAATGGGGAAAAAATGCTAACTTTAGCATGCTAACATGATAACATTAACATGTAACATGGTAGTGCTAAATGGCTTTGCATTGTCTTGCTAAAATGCTACTACGGAAATTTTAGCGCGCTAGCTATGCTAACTGCCAGCATGCTAACAAGTAGCATAATAGTGCAATGTACCAGGAAAACGTCCTAATTTGAATATATACTCTGTAATGTGCTACTTTTTAAAAATGTATGTTAAGTCGCTTTCCTGCCCTACAAAACAAAAGTCAGTGTAAGCGCTACCTAAAAGTATTGCTGGTACATTATTTAAAAAATATTAAACGTTTCATTTACAATTGAAAAAAACATTAGCAAAAAATATATATTAAAGTTAATTAAAAGCATATACAGTAATCCCACGCCACTTTGAATTTCATGGCTTCACTCAATCATGCTTTTCAAAAATACTATATAATAATTCCTAGTCCACTCGTAGTCCCAAAAATAAGCATATTTAAGCAAATGATTTGTTTTTTGGCCTAAAAGAATCAATTATCAATCAATCAATTATAAAAATGGCTAATTGACATGGAATACTAACGTAAGACATTCAGAAGACGCATTGAAAGAGGTTGTGATGATATGTCATATTCCACACTGGTCACTAGGTGTCAGTAATGTTACACTGATGAAACAATATCACAGTATCTCTTATTATGTCTACTATATTGGGTGATAAATGTGTAAAGGTGACTATAGGGGTGTTATTGGGGTGTAGAGGGCTCTAAAAGTGTTAAAAAAGTGCATTTAGAAAGTGGTAAACTGGGTTTCTATGCTGTAATCATGAAAATATTCCATTTCTAAATAAGGAATCCTACTTTGTGAAAATTCACTCATCACGGTCGGGTCAGGAACCGGTTACCTGCGGCAAACCCGGGACCAAAGTGAGAGTAATCGCTCCCTACAAGTGTTGCTACTACATTAGACGGTAGTATATGATGGTAACATAAAGTATTGCAATGCACGTAAACCCCTTAATGGGGGATCAGGCTGCACTCATGCGCAGTGAAGGTAAACTGGATGGCAGTCTGACTTCACGCCGGTTGGCGGATGGTAACAGGTGGCACGGCCCGTGGAGCTCCCCCAAAGGTCAGAAATGGCTCAAAAGACAGACACAGGAGGTTGGTGGGCCGGGGGTGGGGGAGGGGTCCTATTTTAAGGGTTCTGACTCACCGACACGTCCGCTAAATATGCAGCAAATATCACATTCGCACATAGCCCACGTTATGCACGCCGCGAGGACGCGGGGATGTCCTTGCTAACTATGCCGCTCGTCTTTACGCTGCTATTTCGGCATCCTCATGCTAACCTGCGAGCTACGGCGTCAGCAAAAAAAAACAACAAGAAAAAAAAACAGATCTTGACCAGTGATCTTGACCAGTGATGCCCCGTGTGGTAAGAGACGGTATTACAGGACCCGAAAACCCTGGAGGGGGTCACCCCCACGCGCTACTGTGCTCATAGGGATGTCCCGCACACGCCCCATTCCGCTTGAGGGGATCACATGGCGCTTCAGCACCTTTCTTTTTCCATTTTTGTTACGTAATCGCCCCGACTCAGTTGCTGTGACGCGCTAAACCAAATCAGCAAAGCTCATAAAAACCGACTTGTGTCTGGTTCCCATCCTCGCCGAGTGCCTGAGTAGCGTTTACACCACGAAACAACCTTGCTGTAACAAAAACGCCACCATAATAACCTTTTTCAACGTGGTGGGATTGTCGGGTTCTGTTGCTAGGCAGAGTTTACGGGGCACAAGCCTGGCTGCCCCACAAGCAGCCACGGGAACACAGAAAGGCCCGAAAAATATTCTTCCAATAACAGAACTATTCCACCTC
Organism: Oostethus manadensis; assembly: GCA_024372805.1. Taxonomy (NCBI): domain Eukaryota; kingdom Metazoa; phylum Chordata; class Actinopteri; order Syngnathiformes; family Syngnathidae; genus Oostethus; species Oostethus manadensis. Next base: position 288,262 of record QODF01000198.1, read on the forward strand.
ACTTTGCAGCTACTCTGTATTAAATATGAAATACACGCATGAGAAAGACAAAAATGGCAGGGCACTGTATCCCTTGCCCCGAATGTACTACTAAAAGTACTACATGCTACTATATGTCTTTGCAAATATTTAGATGAATGTCATGACACAAACATTTAGAAAATGTATACATTTGTATTAAAATAATACAAGCGCACGTAAGCTACGCCCCACGGAAGACTCGCACAGCTAATGATAGCCGTTTGACAAAGTTTAGCTACTAAGGTGTGTTCAGTGAGTCCTGACAACCGCATGTCTGGGACGGCTTTTGTGTGTGTAGCCGTGGTCTTTGAAACTACTTTTGCTAGCATCCAGGATGCTAGCCATCAGTGGAGCATTTTCACTGAAAGCCGCGTTATGAAAATCCAAAGATGCGGAAGTATTTTTGAAATGTTTACAATTGAAAGGCGGCGTTTGAAAAATACACATTTACAGACAAATTATTGCATTCAACTTCCTCTCCCTACATTCCACACTTTTGCTGTCTTTTTCCCATTTTTACAGATATCCTTTTATTTCTACAACGTGCCGCCAGCCAATAGAAAATGTGCTGAATGGCCACAAATGGCCCCGGGCCGCACTTTGGACACCCCCTGCGTTAACATAAGGCATAGTGTTACATAAGGCATATTTTTTGGTTGGAAATCTTGAGTTGGTTATTTAAAAAAAATGTGTTTTAATTTAAATTATAATGAATATCATAACAAACACAATGCTGTATCTATAATTTCAATATTTCATATTTCCCATTTAATGATCATTCCTAAAATTATTTGTATTATTTCATCGTTATTATCCCAGATGACAATTATTTACGATTATTATTTACTACACCTTTAATATTATTATAAAATATCAGTATTTTGAAATAAAGGCTTGGTAATGTTAATAATTAGAATTTATAACAATAGTTAGAATTTATTGATTTCATTTTAAGACTTAATTTGTATACTTGTCTTTTCTCAAGCCCGCTATTATTATTACTATATATTTTTTCCATTGATCAGGTATTATTTTAACAATTATTTTTGACACGTTTGTCTTTTTAAAAAACGTGTCACCTTTTTTAAATGCATTTTATTTTCTATGTTTTCTTCCCGACATTATTGTTGATTTGAAGATTATTTGGCTCCACCTCTTGACCCGCCAGAACAGGATAAGTGCTATACAAATATTATGATTTATTACTTCAACATTAATATTTCCCATTTGAAATGAAACAAAGTATATCAAAGGGGACAGGGTAATAATAATAAATACTGATATAATTGCTATATTTTTTGGTTCTTTTTGTATTGACAATGATTTATGATATGTATTTTTAAAAGGGGTCCACCGTTTTAAATGTATTTAATTTTGCTTTTTTCCATTTAGGCATGATTATTATTATTATTTGATCTGCCTTCAGCTCCTCACTACCCAGAAGAGGATAAGTGCTACAGGAATATTATTCTTGATACATGTATCTTTTATTACTTCGTTAATTTTGTTGCATGCTGCATTGTCAGGAACAGGGTGGCGGCGGTGGGTGTGCACGGGATACCTGCCCGGCTGCACGGCGCTGGAGGCCCCTCCTGCTTGGAGAATGCATGTCCCTACAAGGCCAAGGGCTGGGAATAAATTGTGATTGTGACGGTGCGGAGTGACAGCAGCTGCGCGGCGCATGGAAAGGCGAGCGCTGAGGCTGGGAGGAGGACCTGCAGTGTTGGGTTACAGGAGCGCCTTCCAATCTTAGACACCTGACGGCAGCCCGGAATAAAAAGGCCTGGCGGGGCGATGGGCTGCCCAGCTCAACGCCATCCCAAGGACGGACAAGGGTGACACGCGCAAGGGTAGCGTCCGGGTCCCCGTCCGTGGGATGGCCTATTTGGGTGTGTGATGGGCTGGTGCAGATAGGATGTCATCTTGACGGTAGACCATCACAGCCCCTCATTCACCTCCATTTCTCACACTAGCTGACTTTTTAAAAATAACACACCACTCCAGTTTCATTATGAACTCATTTGAAGAGGGGGTCGCATGGGGGGACAACGATACGCCCACTTAAGCCGCTGGAGTCTCCATGACACGACCATTCTATCTGGAAGCTTCCACATCCAATCAAAGCATGAACACACGGCCTCACACCACCATCAAGGCACTTTTCAACCACCGGCAACGTGTGTGTGTGTGTGTGTGTGTTGTTGTTGTTGTTGGGGCTCCTTACCTGCTGTGGCCCGCAAAAGCAGCAGGGAGACAAAACAGCAGATGGAGACGGTACCCTTCATGATGGCTGCCAGGAGACCTCTCATAGCCGCACACGCTATATATACCAGGGAGGGAAGAAGGTTAAAGGGCAGGCGGGGAGAGGAGGCGGGGCTTCGGAGTGCCAGCTGGTGTGTGTGTTATTGTAGGTGTCATTGCATGCCAAAGTGAGCCTACGTGGACCAGCAGCTGAGGCGTAGAGGTCGCAGCTCACGCCTCCGCATCAGCGCTATTAGTATTAATAATATTACTATTATTACTGCTAATACTATATTAATATTATAATATTACTCTCCATATGTACTCTCTACATACTTTTCCCAGCGAGGGCCGCATACTGAAAAAAGACGCCGGGGGCAACTTTGATATTATGTTTTCCATCCATCCCTTTTCTTCCGCTTATCCGAGGTCGGGTCGCGGGGGGCAGACGTCTAAGCAGGGAAGCCCAGACTTCCCTCTCCTCGGCCAATCTGTTTTACATTTTGTAAAAACAACAAAAAAATGGTTTACATACATGTAAAGTAAAAGATTTGCTGTTTTTAAAAATTGAAATAAAAACAAGCTGCAGTCCAAAAATGGCCCCTGCGCCACACTTTGGACACCCCTGCTCTATATGTACTCTATATACTACACTCCATGAATACGTCATGCAAGTCAGTATACTTAAAATAATCCAACAAACAAGTTGCCGTTTTAAAAGACAAGATGAGTCTTTTATGTCAAAACAAGAAAAAAGTCATAATTTATGCAAAATAACTGCGCCATTTTATGCTGTAAGTACATGTGTGTGGGGGGGGGGGGGCAGAATTAGGGTCTTCATGTTTTGGAAATATCATTTTTTGTAATTATTTCTAAAACAATTAATCATATATATTATGAATTTAAAGTAGTAATGTATGAATATTTTATACATTAATAATAATTGTCTTAATTAGTATATAATTTGAAAGAAAAATAATTACATTATGGAATATTGTGGTAGTTAAAGCGTAGAAAACCTGTTTACCACCTGCTAAATATGCAGTTTAACATTATTAGAGCCCTCAAGACATGAAATAACACCCCTATAGTCACATTTACACTCAATACAGTAGATGTAATGAAAGGAAATAAGACATAATATAGACACACATGCTAGCATTTGGACAGTTTTGGCTCATCAAAGGAACATCACTGACACCTAGTGACCAGTGTGGAACACTACATGTCGCAATGAGTCATTTTCTGAATGCCTTATATTTGTGTTTTACTTCATCAAGACATTTCTATGCTTCAAAAGGCCTCATTTATGCTTCCTGTTTTTGCACTGTTGAAAGGCTGTAGTCAACAATGAAACGGTTTTCTTGTGTCAAGCGCTGATTGTGAGGTATAGATGTTATACTGAACGTGTGTGTGCCAGAGAGGAGGACAAAGAAGGGGTACGTGTGGAACGCGGGGACCCCCGAGTCAACCCAAATCCCTGACACAGCTCACAGAAGGCGGATTAGCTTTTTATCGGCCAGCAGCAGACACCCTGTAATCTCCGCAGCCCTCAAGGAACCTCAACCGCAAATAATCCCACACTTTCTCACCGCAGCACGTGCCGGACGCGCCTCTTGCTCGCCCAAAACAGTTTAGCATCTTCACATCTTTCCTTTTTCTGGCCGTGCATTCATCACAATGTCATAACATAAGGTGCATTACAAAGATTATTATATTACCAACTTTGTACACTTTATGTAGTTATGCGTTATACGGTATATTGCAAAAAGTTATTTCAACAGAAAATTCATAACTGCACTTGTTTTTGTCATCAAGATGGCATGTGAATGTGTAAAAAAAAAAAAGTTTTAAAAAATTATACAAAATTGTTAAAAAGCTATTGTTAGAAAGTCACAGTGAGACGTCTTCTCCAAAACAAGAAAAAGAAAAAAAGAATCGTTTCAGTGACATCAGGGGTGGGTGTTCTTCTCGCGATTAGACGATCTTTGGCGTTCTTCTTCTCTGGTGAAGCCCAAGCTAGCAACGGCAGAAAGGAAAAGCTACGAAAAAGCACACAAACACGCCGTGTTTGCTCTAAAACGTTTGAGCCTTGGAAAACGTTCGTCTTCGTGAGTATCTGTGTCTATAAAACACTTAAAATAGCGATCTCCCTGATACTATTACTTTGAATGTTTTGGTGAACTTGATGGCGTGACGTAGCTGCGTTTTGGCTAGCTTCTTGTCTTTAGCCTATTAGGCCTGCATATGCTTAGACAGTATACAAATACATACATATACAGTATATATTTAGTATATATGTACATACACACTATTCCATCCATCTTCCTCCGCTTATCCGGGTCCGGGTCGCGGGGGCAGCAGCTTCAGTAGGGAAGTCCAGACTTCCCGGTCCCCGGCGACCTCTTCCAGCTCCATTGGGAGGACACCGAGGCGTTCCCAGGCCAGCTGTGAGACATAGTCCCTCCAGCGTGTCCTAGATCGTCCCGGGGCCTTCTCCCGACCGGGCATACCCGAAACACCTCACCAGGGAGGCGCCCGGGAGGCATCCGGACTAGATGCCCGAGCCACCTCGACCGGCTCCTCTCGATGTGAAGGAGCAGCGGCTCTACTCTGAGCTCCTCCCGGATGGCCGAGCTCCTCACCCTATCTCTTAGGGTGAGTCCAGCCACCCTACGGAGGAAACTCATTTCCGCCGCTTGTATCCGCCATCTCATTCTTTCGGTCATGACCCATAACTCATGACCATAGGTGAGGGTGGGAACGTAGATCGATCGGTAAACAGAGAGCTTTGCCTTCCGGCTCAGCTCTCTCTTCACCACGACGGTCCGGTACAGCGACCGCATTACTGCAGATGCTGCACCGATCCGTCTGTCGATCTCACGCTCCAACCTTCCCTCACTCGTGAACAAGAACCCGAGATACTTGAACTCCTCCACCTGAGGCAAGACCTCACTCCCAACCCGGAGGGTACAGTCCACCCGTTTCCGACTGAGAACCATGGCCTCGGATTTGGAGGTGCTGAGTCTCATCCCAGAAGCTTCACACTCAGCTGCAAACCGCTCCAGTAAACGCTGAAGGTCACAGCCTGATGAGGCCATAAGGACCACATCGTCTGCAAATAGCAGAGACGAGATCCTAAGGTCACCAAGCTGGACTCCCTCAACACCTTGACTGCGCCTAGAAATTCTGTCCATGAAGATTATGAACAGAATCGGTGACAAAGGGCAGCCTTGGCGGAGGCCAACGTTCACCGGAAACAAGCTCGACTTACTGCTGGCAATGCGAACCAGGCTCCTGCTTCGATTGTACAAGGACCGAATGGCACGTAGAAGCGGACCATCAATCCCGTACTCCCGGAGCACCCCCCACAGGACACCACGAGGGACACGGTCGAATGCCTTTTCCAGGTCTACAAAGCACATGTAGACTGGTTGGGCAAACTCCCACATACCCTCGAGTACCCTTGCAAGGGTGTAGAGCTGGTCCAGTGTTCCGCGACCGGGACGAAAACCACATTGCAGCTCCTCTAACCGAGGTTCGACTAACGGTCGTACCCTTCTCTCCAGCACCCTGGAGTAGACTTTCCCAGGAAGGCTGAGGAGTGTGATCCCCCTATAGTTGGAACACACCCTCCGGTCACCCTTTTTAAAAATGGGGACCACCACCCCGGTCTGCCAGTCCAGAGGTACTGTTCCTGACTTCCATGCAATGTTGTAGAGGCGTGTCAACCAACACAGTCCTCCAACATCCAGAGCCTTGAGAAATTCTGAGCGGAACTCGTCTACCCCCGGAGCCTTGCCACTGGGGAGTGATTTGACTACCCCAATTACCTCAGCCACGGTGATAGAACTGTCCACGTACGTATCCTCAGACTCTGCTTCCTCTATGGAAGGCATGTCAGTGGGATTGAGAAGGGCCTCGAAGTATTCCTTCCACCGACCAACTATATCCACAGTCGTGGTCAGCAAGCCCCCGTCCGCACTGTAAACAGTGTGAACTGGGGGCTGCTTCCCCTTTCTGAGGTGTCGGACGGTTTGCCAGAACCTCTTCGAGGCCGACCGAAAGTCGTGCTCCATAGCCTCACCGAACTCCTCCCACACCCGAGTTTTTGCCTCGACCACCGCCGAAGCCGCGTGCCGCTTGGCCTGCCGGTACCTGTCAGCTGCTTCGGGAGTCCCGCAAGCCATCCATGCTCGATAGGACTCCTTTTTCAGCTTGACGGCAGCCCTAACCCCCGGTGTCCACCATCGGGTTCGGGGCTTGCCACCACGACTGGCACCGACCACCTTGCGGCCGCAACCACAACTGGCTGCCTCAGCAATAGAGGCACGGAATACGGCCCATTCGGACTCAATATCCCGGTCCTCCCTCGAAATGCAGGCGAAGCTCTGCCGGAGATGAGAGTTGAAGACTCGACGAACGGGAGATTCTGCCAGACGTTCCCAGCACACCCTCACTACGCGTTTGGGTCTGCCAGGTCTGTCCGGCATCCTTCCCCGCCATCTAATCCAACTCATCACCAGGTGGTGGTCAGTTGACAGCTCAGCCCCTCTCTTCACCCGCGTGTCCAGAACATACGGACGCAGGTCTGATGATACGACCACAAAGTCGATCATAGACCTGCGACCTAGGGTGTCCTGGTGCCAAGTGCACTTATGGGCATCCTTATGTTCGAACATGGTGTTCGTTATGGACAAACTGTAGTTCGCACAGAAGTCCAGCAACAACACACCGCACGGGTTCAGGTCAGGGAGGCCGTTCCTCCCAACCACGCCCCTCCAAGTCACACTGTCATTGCCCACATGGGCGTTGAAGTCTCCCAGTAGAACTATGGAGTCACCAGCTGGGGTGCTCTCCAGAACCCCTCTGATAGACTCCAAGAAGGCTGGGTACTCTGAACTGCCGTTCGGCGCATAGGCACAAACCACAGTCAGGACCCTTTCCCCAGCCCTAAGGCGTAGGGAAGTAACCCTCTCGTTTACTGGGGATGACTCCAACACAGAGGCACCAAGCCGGGGGGCTAACAATAAGCCCACACCAGCTCGCCGCCTCTCCCCAGCGGCAACTCCAGAGAAGAACAAGGTCCAGCCCCTCTCAAGGAGTTTGGTTCCAGAGCCTAAACTGTGGGTTGAGGTGAGTCCGACTATATCTAGTCGGAATCTCTCCGCCTCTTCCACAAGCTCGGGCTCCTTCCCCACCAGAGAAGTGACATTCCATGTCCCAAGAACCAGATTTGGTCGCCGAAGCCCAGGTCGCCCGGACACCCGCCCTCGACCACTGCCCAAATCACACAGCACCGGACCCTTATGCTTGCCCCTGCAGGTGGTGGGTCTGCGGGGGGGAGTTCCCGTGCGGCTTCTTCGGGCTAGGCCCGGCCAGGTCCCACGGGTGAAGACCTGACCACCAGGCGCTCGCCTGCGAGCCCCTCCCCCAGGCCTGGCTCCAGGGTGAGGCCCCGGTATCCCACGTCCGGGCGAGGTGCGGTCACTCCTAATGTTTCTCTTCATATGGGTCTTCTGAATCACTCTTAGTCTGGCTCGTCACCTAGAACCTGTTTGCCTTGGGAGACCCTACCAGGGGCATAAAACCCCCGACAACATAGCTCCTAGGATTACTCGGGCACTCAAACCTCTCCACCACGATAAGGTGGAGATTCACGGAGGGGACACACACACTAATAAATTATACAGTAATAATAATAATAATATTCTCCAGAAAAGTGGAAATTGTACCAAGTCTAGAAGATTATGAGGAAAAAAAGTTGTAATACTACAAAGTAGGGGTGCATGATTATCAAATATCACAACAATCAAACATAGCTTAGATAACCAATACGTGGAAAAAAATCTCTATAATAAGGTAAGATTAAACAATTCACTTTGAGAAGAAGACCGCTGTACCAAATGCTGCGTGGTGAGGGTAAAAACCCACAGAGCACACAAAAAAAACTTATCTGCCACCTGAAAGGCCAGCGTGGCGTTGTTGGAAAAGTGCAAAAGGTTCACCGGAGTCATCCATGGCGTTACACAGGCTGCTCGGAGCGTGTGGCCAAATACAGTGCACCTTGCTGGGCCGCAGCTGGTGGCTCCTCCTCCTCGATACTCCAGTTCTCCTCATAGTACTGATGTGGTAGTAGTAATGTCGTGGTATTTGATTAGGACAAATCTACACATCCTAATTTCTTCCACTCTTCTTACTTCCGGGCGCCACAAACCACACATACATCTACACTTTTTTTTTTTAAGTAGGCTTGTTATTTGTACCGTAGCGGTCTTGAGATGCTTGAAGTTATATACATGTGTGTGTGTTTTATATATGTGTGTAAATTATGTGAACATTGAAAAAGCAAAATTTGCTACTGGGAAAAGATGCCCCCTACTGTCCCGTGTGGGTATTTTATTTTGAATGGGAGGAAAGGTGTGGGGGTGTATTGTGTGTGTTAAGTGTGTGACATGACGACGATACACACGTGTAAAAAAACAAAGTACAAACTTTATTAGTCTGTCTTTACAAAGGCACAAGCCTCTTTTCCCCCCAAACATTTCTCATACAAAAAAATAGCTTTTGATGACAATGAGGGTGGGGCGACTGACAGACAATAAAAAATGGGGATGTAAAAGATGAAGGGTGTTAATGACGTAACCCCAAGAGTGGTGCCAAGAGAATAAGTGCTTGCTTGAAAATGACTACAAATTGTTTTTTACTCATTCGCCTGTTTTGGAATTTTGCCCATCATCCTTAAATAACCTGCAGTATGAACATAGCCTTACATTTTATTTGATGGGCTATGCTATGATTTGAAACATAGCATAGCTGTGTAAATACAATGTTAGGTGTATTTACACAAAGTATCGGTGTTACCGATACCAGCCTGAATTTTACTCTGTCGAATCAGAAAACCATACAGCGGTATCGCACGTCACTACTCGGTAGTGGCACAAGGTGTTGTGAGTGAGGCGTTGTGTCACTACGCCAGAAAATTAGTTCTTCAGTGTCAGCTCCTACAATAACAATGGCTCATGTTATGGAAATCCAACATAGTTGACGCTTTCAGAGCTGTTTTTTTTAAGAAAGCTTCACAGGATTGTGGATGATGGACAAAGTTCCAAAAAAAGTGCGCTTTTCCTCTTTTTTTTTTTTTTAAAGGACTTTCATGTAACTAAGGAAAAGCTGCATTTCTCTAAAGCGCCATCTAGTGAAGAGTTTGTGCTACTACAGCAAATATCAGCAGGGAATGATGCAAAAAGTGTATTGATGCGGAATGTTGTGCACAAGCTTTGTGGTGATGCAACACCAGAAGCAGGATTAGGAACATTTACGTTTCCAGGGGCGGGGGGGGGCTTTTATGATTGAGCATACGCGATAGTGTATCAGTTGTGGCGTTGTTGGGAGGCGCTGTGATGCCACTGCAGACTTCCAGAGTCTCAGCTGCACCACTAAGCTAAATGCTAAAAAGGGGTGAGGGTTGGGGGCACTGATTAGCTTAATTAACAAGCCTATATGTCCGGGGGGAGGGGGCGCGTGTGCACTGGGAACCCAGCCCAGCAAAAACATCAACACTAACACGAGACAAACAGGTTAAGTGTGTAAAAAAACAGCGGCAATGATGGCTCACAGTGTGGAAATAAAAGGGGCATGGCCACGCTGTGGGGTCTCACTTTGCTTGAGAACCCCCTCCCCAGTGAAGAAGAAGATGTGTAGCTTGACAAGTACAGTAACATCCAGTATGAGAGTATTTCTAGGATGGGTCTGTGGCGTAGCTGCTCTAATAAGCTTTCTAGTGTGTGGACAAGATGCATGGATGATACCACACCCTGTATCATCAGTATCATCGTGCCACACTATGTACCATGGGCGTCATGGTGCCACACCTGGTACTATACCCTGTATCATGAGTATCTTGGTGCCACACCATGTATCATGGATATCATGGTGCCACACCAGGTACTATACCCTGTATCGTGAGTATCTTGGTGCCACACCATGTATCAGGGGTATCATCATACCAGAGCATGTATGATAGGTATCATGGTGCCACAGCAGGTGCTATAGCGTGTATGAAGAGTATCATGGTACAATACTTGGATGTAGTTGCTTAAAAAACGGAGTGCTTCACTGCGTCTACCAGCCCTATTTAAAAAGTCTTTTGTGTTACGGTGTGTAGTCGAGCATGCCGACTCATGGTGAGCGGTCGCCGGGCTCGTCGCAGTCGGCGAGGACGCGTCCCGAGGAGACGATGACGGCCCGCCGCTGCTCCTCCTCGCAGCCTTTCCCTTGGGTGCCCTCGATGTGCTGGATGGCCTGGAAGACACCAACACAAAAGGGGGCAAGGGCGTGAGGAGAGTTGCTGTGGCGCCCTCTGGTGTTTCAAATGTGTTATTGTAAACATTGCACATACTGGAAAAGGAGCAGGAGGGCGTTTGCAGACCAATACCGCCACCTACAGGTGTTTTATACATACTGCTGGAATTAATAAATGCTTTATGTAAACGGGGGGCTCTCCAAAGGGCAGCTCAGGGGCCATTTTCAGCCCCCAGCTTGTCTTTTTAATTGGTCATCAGCATATTGTAAAATTAAAACTACCTCATTTTTAATGATAGGTATATAAATTATATAATTTATAGGTATTACAGCAACGGGGTTGTTATTTCGGGGACACCTAGTGAGCACAATAATTAGTTGCGCTTGTTACACCGTTAGGCACGGGAATAGAAAGCTACAGAGCATCCCGGGTGCTTTATGTGACAATACTTTCTCATATGAGTATGCGTTGAAAGTACATGCCTGTAAGTAATGTGCAACTAGATTAATACATACTTTACATGTTGTACTTCCTATTTACGCAGATGTATTGCTCATGTTGTACTGAGCAGCCAGACTCGTTCCCTTCTGTCCAAACAAATTCCTATTCTACGGTTATCATCGCACTTTGCCAATGCCTTGCCGTCTTACTTGAACAATAGTGTCCAGGTTCTGTCGGGATGTGGAGACGGTGTTGATGACAGACGCCAGGCCCATGGTGACCACGGTGACGTGATGGGGCGGCGGGGGCTGGGCGGGCGCAGGGACGATGACAGTGGTGTGGTGTGTGGGGGCGGGAGGGGTCGCCGGGGGGATCACCTGAAAGGGAGGAGCTTTGTGGTGAAGTTGCACAGCATCTCCGAAGATATGGAACTGAAACCCTAAATTAGTGGAGCCAGAAATGATGTCAAAATATGTGATGATAAATGTTTAGTCGTTTAATCACAAACGTGTGATTTTGTGGTCTTCTTTGGTGCAGTGTAATATACTTAATTTGAATGCATGCAGTTATGGTCTTCCTCATTTTCTTCAATCCATCAATCTAAAATGCACTTTGGAGATTTAATTACACGTATTCATGTTTCAACAGAACATTGTTTGGTTTGACTGAAATTAAAGTGGAAATACATTTAATAAATACTTCATAGCATAAACAAAAATATATTAAAAGTCAAAATAACAAAATTGTAAAGAAAAAATCATTTAAAAATGAAATTAAAAACAAGAGTAAACAATTAAAAATATATACAAATGACTTGAAAAAAGTATTTTTTTAAAATTTCAAATCAAAATAAGGTGCAAAAAATAACCTTGATTAGGATTTTACAGCTACTTAGATTTTAGGACCGTATTTAGCTGCGTAATATTAGAAAGCTAAAAAGCAGAAAAATAATTTTTGGATGCATGACTTGTATTGGGGGGGCCATTAGATACATACACTTCTATTCTGTACAGTAATAGAACTTTTTCATTGGATTCCAATGAAACGAAAAATGTATAAAAAGCTGATTAGCACGTCTGGTTCTGTATATCACCAACCCCCTTTCAGGTCACACCACATATTTTCTGAAGGATCACAGGGTCCTAGTGAAGCCATTATTTTGCTACTTTCCATGCATGCCACCAGCAGAATTTTGGATCCAGCTATTGCCGTTCATTGCACGGTGTGTGTGTGTGTGTGTGTGTGTGTGTACGTACCTGTGGGCTATGAGCAGGTGTGTGGTCCCTTTCCAGCTGCTTATGTTGCTGCGTTTGGGTCTGCTGCTCCTGGACCTGCTGGGCCAGAGCCTTCAGTTTCTCCGGGTACAACCGAGCGTCCATGGAGCGCATCTGGCACAAGCATCCGAGCACAAGCACGTCAACAATTACCCCTGCGGTTTATGTACCTTCATACAGCACGTATATAGTATATATACACTGTTTATACAGTACATATTTAGTATATATAGTACACTAAAAACTAAGCGCATGCAGTACAAACACACATTCAGCGAGAAAAAATGTATTTTGATTTTATTATTCTTTATGTAGTTATATTGTTTTAAAATTAAAAAACAAACATTTAAAAAATGACTTTAAATAATAAAAATATTTTTTAAATACAGTTTTTACGGGTCACATGAAAAAACTGGGCCGAATCTGGCCCCCCGACCTCGAGTTTGACACCAGTGAGTGAGCGCATAGAAAACCTGCATACAACATTACAGGTAACATTATTAGAGCCCGTTAGACATGAAATAACACCCCTACAGTCACCTTTACACACCGATTACCCAACATAGTAGACATAAAAGAAAATAAGACATGGAAAACCTGCTTATGACCTTCTAAATACAGTTTTTAACATAATAGGAGCCCTCTAGACATGGCATAACACCCTAAAACACAGAGGGGACATAAATAGGGGAAAACAAGATACGATACATACTGTATACAATGTGTATATGTCACCTGCTCTTCCAGCATCATTCTAATGGAACGTTCTTTCTCCAGCTGCTGCCTCAGCTCGATCATCTCCCTCCTCAGGTCGTCAGTTTTCTCCTCCTCCAGGATGTCAGGCGAGCCGATGCCTTCATCCTTCTCCTCCAAACGCCGCCGCTTTGGGGAGGAGCCGCTCAACTCCTGCGGAGAAGCACGCATCGTCAGCTTGGAGGAAACGCTGCTGTGAGTTTTTGTTCCGCGTGTTTCTCGGCTTACTTGTAGGATCCGCTTGAGTTGATTGTTTTGCTGCAGCAGCCGCGTCTTCTCCTGCTCCAAAGCGAAAATGTACTCTGCCGTTTGCTGCAAGATGGCCGCCTGAGGAGAAGACAAAAAGGATAAGATCGCCGCCACCAACCGGCCCCCGCTGCATTTGGCGTCCGCCACACCTTGCTGAGCTTCTCGCCGTCGCTGTGCGGGATGAGCGTTTTGAGCGACTGGAAGCCGGCATTGATGCTCTGCATGCGGCGCCGCTCGTTGCTGTTGGCGATCTCCCGGCGAATCCGCCGCTCTTGGTCGCGGGCGGTTTCTGGGGTCAGAGGAATGTTGGCCAGGCTGCGGCAGAAAGGGACACATCAGTCCGAGAATTGTATTTTTTCATGTCGGAGGGCACGCTGCTTCCCTTGGAACAAAAGTGTTAAAGGCGCTGGCGTTGATCCCGCACTACAAGTCACACGTTCCTCATAGCGTCCGCGATTTATCAAAACATATAAACAGTATAATAAACATATAAACAGTATAATAAACACAAACAGTATAATAAAAAACAATAAACACAAACAGTATAATAAACAAACAGTATAATAAAACAAACAATAAACACAAACAGTATAATAAACATATAAACAGTGTAATAAACATGCGCTGCCTTAAAGTCAGGGGTGCCCAAAAACATACTGAAAGAGGAAAGGATGCAACTTTGCTACTTTCGTTGGAAGAAGTGATTAATATCTCAAGAAAAAGAAGTCTTTGCAAAGTTGCTTTTCATGATATTATGATTTCCTCCCCATAATAATTGGACTTTATTTCCATAATTAGCACTTTTTTGAGTAATATTGTGACTTTATTAAAGCAGTGACCTTCTTTAATAGTTCAACTTTATGCTCATAATATTACAATGTTATTCTTGTAAAAAAACATTTTCACGTTGGATTAGAACTTTTCTCCTAATTGGTTTTTGCTAAATGACTTGCAAAATTCTAGTGAAACAACCGCTGATTTTTCTATTTTTCTAGTTATTGTAGAATATCCCGTGGGCCGCACTTTGGACACCCCCAATTTTCAGGCCATTTTGTATTTCAGCCTCTTGCATAAATAAAGGCTGCATGAAAAATGAACAAACCCTACTGTAGGTGACAATCTTTAAGCTAGCAGTTTGACCACATTTAACACTAAAGCAAGACTACTCGTGCAGATAAGGTGAATTCTGGAGCCGGACGAGTTAAATCACCCGATTCCGACTCCCCTAAACTTTGGCAAGTGTCCTCCATGAAGTGTATCTATCCAGCCGACTATTCCAGCAGGGAGCCGCCCCGGCCGGGCAGCCTCTTATCTGCAGAGCCTCAGCCACCTCAGTGCAAACAGCGGCAACAATTGTGCACACACGTTAGCATGGCATGCAAATATGATGAGCGGGTGGATGTGAGGTTTTTTATATTAATACCTTTCAGTACGATACACTGACATGTTACACAACCCGGAATACCACATTAAGGAATTCTTCCATTACTTTCCACATTTTGTGATTTGTTTTTTTCTTTATATTAGCTGCAGCCTAATAGCTATACTATAAACGATTCACTTTTTGAATTCAACAAAAACATCTTCAAAAAGAATCACATATACACACACACACACACAAAATGTATTATAAATGGATTGTTTAAATATTATTCTATTTGTCTATTTAAATTTATTTAATGATTTTAAAAATACATTATACAATGAAAAATGTTTATGGTACAAAAATGTTGTCATTTTAGAAAAAGTCAATTATAATGGAGAGATTATATTTTGTGAGGAAAAAGTCTCAATCTCAAGAAAATAAATATATTATAAATATAATATTAAAAATAGTATATAGTCATAATAGAAAATATGTTAGAGAAAAACGTTTTCTTTCCTTTGTATGTCATCGTGACAAGTGTCAACACCATTAAGCACAAACACTGTAATGTGCACGCCAGGCCAGCAGGGGGCGATGTCGTAGTTTTTTTTTTAAAGAAAGCGTGCATCAACTGCCTGCCTTTGCCTAGAAATGTATTTTTGGAGAGGAAAAAGGTTTTCATCCATGAAAAAATGAAGTTGAAATCAGAAAGAAAACGTCTTCTGTGGCTGTCGAGCGGCTTCCACCCCTTCGCCAGTACAGGAATTACATTAAAAGACGGAAGTGCTGGACGTGTTCGACGCCTGTAATGCTATCACGTGGTCAAAACAATGACAACTGGGTAAAAAATGTCATAGGTGGTGAGTTTTACATTTGTTAGTCACCGTGGGATATAACTTGTGCAAGTTTAACCTTTCTTAGAATAAATCATTTCTACATTACACGCGATGACGTTAGAAAAAACACGACTACATTTCCCAAGATGCCCAGCGTGAGAACCGAGTAGCAACATCAGATCCCTCCGCCCCCCTTTCCCAGCAAGGCAGCGGGCGTATACACCCCCCCCCCGTTTTTTTTTTTAAACGCCACCATTTCTGCTCCTTGTTGAGCTAAAATGTTTCAATTCGCAGACAGGCTGGTTAAAGAGCTCTCTCGGGGGTGGTGGTGGGGAAACATCTCCGCCGCCAATGTGGTCCTTCCACGCCCCCCGCCCCCGTCACGGTGCTCGGGGCAGACTTTTTGGCGTCCCCCCGCCATTACAACAATGCGGCAGGCAGCATGGCAGCGCCGAAAAGACGCAGTGGAGGCGGCTCCGTGTGACGGGAGAAGCACGCCGAAACACGAGCGCAGCTCCCAGCGCGTCGTCGGCGCCTCGCTTGGCGGACAAACCGATTCGTTTTTTGTCGACGTCGCAAAGACGGCGTCATAAACAGGAAAAGAGCTGAGCCCCCTCGTGCGAGAGGAGCCACAAGCATGGCCGCACTTCCCTGCTACAACTTAGAACCACTCGGTCCAAACCCCCACCCCCGATAAAAGACAAAGCCCACCCGCTGCCAGGCGACACTTGCAGCCGAAATCCAGCCTTTCTGGGCGGTTTGAGGAGAAATAGATCCAGCCAGCTCCGCGGCGGAGGAGCAGCGGCAGCAGGCAGCGTGCGCGCGGAACCACGTGGTTTGTGTTTGTTCGCCACTAAATTCAAACGTTTCCCAGCCAAAAGGCACACATTTCGGCTCGCACGCGTCTCGGCGCCCGGCGAGCCTTCCAGAGAGCCCGCGGGAAGCTCGTGCTCAAACAACTGCGTGCGCGCTACCCTCCCGTGTGCGAATTACGGTAATAGATGCCAGCCGCGAGGCACGAGCGGAATACACACCTACAAAGACCGCCGATCACTTCCTTCTCCGTCTTCCTGAAGTGCTGCAAAGAGGGCACCTTCTGAGCTGGTACCATGAAGTACTCCATGCCCACCCCCGGGCCTCCCCTTTCTTCGCGAAGAGTTGACGGCTGGCTGCTAGCAAAAGCAGCTGAAAATGGCAGCCAAGGAAGAGAATCCCGGGGTTCGGGAGGAAGGAGCGGAGTTGGAATGTTACTCCACTTCCAGCTGATGGGCTTCCCTCCTTGTGTGTGGCGCCCTACCTCGATCCTTCCCGGCCCCTCCCCCTTTTTGCTTTCTCCCTCTGCATGGACCCCCGCCCCGCCCCTCCGTGCGCGCGTGTGTGTGTGTGTGTGTGCAGCTGATCAAGGCGGGAAACAGCTGGTCGGAGTCACAGTCGGTGCACTACCCAAAAGCCAGAAGCCTCCTTCCGCTCAGACGCTGCATGTCAACAAAGGACTATTTGCTGCACGAGCGCTCCATTGTTTTGCACATGAAAAGAGAGCAGCTTATGGAAAATGACTTTTCTTCTACCAGGAAGAAAAAGCACTTTCCCAAAATGCTCTTTTATTGGGCACAGAATCATTTTTTTCTTAAAAAAAGCTTTTTTTTAATCAGAAACCAGTCAATTAATAACATTGTTATTTTTATATATACCATTATATAACATTTATATATACCATTTTATTCATACCATTTGGATATTATCATTCCTATACAGTATGAATTAATACATCAAAGTTTTTTGTCCTAAACTGATTTTCCCCCAGTGACAATACAACTTTTCTCATCAAAAATATTTCATCTCGGCTACTTTTTTTTTTCTCATTTCCAACAAATTCAACTTTTTCTCGTCATTCTCCCCCTCGTAGTTATGATTTATTTCCATAATATTTCGATCTCATTCTCGCAGCCTTACAACTTTTCCCCCGAGCTAATTTTCAGTTTTTTCTTTATTTGCTGACTTTCTAACAAATAATATATTTTTCTTTTACATTTCAACTCCACGCCACTGAAACGTCCTTATTTTTCCTTCATAATATTCAAAGTTTATTGATTGTTTTCCTCGTGAGAACAAAACTCTTCATATTTTGATTTTACGCTCAGAAAATTGCAGCATTTTTCTTTGTAGTACTCCATATTACTATTACTAGTACTCCAGTGTTTGCTCCATAATGAAAAAACAAACCCAGAATCCATTATGAGGCGTTAAAACCACGGACAATATCAGGACAAAGTTCTGTGTATTTTTTCATCTACGGAAAAAGGTAGAGCGGCTTGCACTTCCTCCTTGGGTAGAGCAAGTATCCTGAAACGCTCAATAGTTGGACGCCAACGTTCAAAAGAGAAGGTCCAATCAAGGTCCCCAGTAAGAGGTTAAGTTTTAGCTTCACCCTGAAATTTGACCCAACCAGTAAAAAAGTCTTTTTCATAAATAAAAACAGTTGTTTTTGGCAATGAAGTGATATATGTAAATGCCAATAACTGACAAGATGGCGCAAAAGTGATTTGATTTCAGGAGTTGATGCAAAAAGGGCAACTTAAGGCCCAGGAAGGTTTTTTGGAACACAATTTGCTCAGTTAGGCTTGAAAAGGAATGAAAATAACTTTTTCATAGAAATATCACTTCCCCGACATTTTCATACGGCTCTTGTCGTTGTACCTAATAAAGTGGCCTTTTTGACATTTTTTGGGACATACTAATTTGTATTTTTTAATTACCTGCATATTATCCATACTATAAGAGATACATTTTTTAATAGAACTACAGTAACAATATTCTAATGTAAATGCTTTTCTCATTTTTAGATAAATACATTCATAATAATTACAATATTCCTACTTGTATCATTTTTTATAAATTCATTAATTAAATATTATGCACGTAATAATTCCAAAAAATAAAATAAAATAAATACACGTAAAAAAAACATGTAAAACAAATAAAAAATGTTGTCCTTTTAGAAAATAAAGTCAAATATAACGGAGACACAAAATGCTATATTTTTGAGAAACTTTATAAGCTTATTTTAATGGAAAAACAGTCTCAATATCAAGAAAGAAATGATACGGACTTTTCTTTCTTTTGTATCTCATTGTGAGAAGTCCGGCCACGATGAGCTGTAATGTGCATGCCAGGCCAGCAGTTGGCGATAGAAACCCCACCAACCGCTTGCCTTGTCCCAAATGCTTGCAGAAAGTGCTTTTTCTCGGAGGAGAAGGACCTCACCTTGCAAAAATAAGGTTCAAATTGGGAAGAAAAAGTGTGGCCTCTCCAACGGGAGATGGACGGAGCCAATTCCAGAAATGCTAAAGTGCACGGGAGGCTAAAGCGAGCGTGTCCTTGAACATCAGTATGTTTTATGTTGTACCAAAGGGAAAGCACCATAAGATCATTCCTAATCTTCACTATAAAGTCATGGAGTGTAACGGGAGCGTCTCATGCACATGCCAAGGATTTACAGGCTTAGGGCAGGGCTCGGTCTAGTTACTGGACTTCTTTCCAAACCCCAACGTCCTTCGCAAGTTGAGATAAAAACATAAACCTCACAACCACCTACTCTATGTAAAGTTTTTTGTGCTTTTTATTGGTTGAAAAAAAGTTCTTTTTCAAGAAAGTCGTTTTAAGAAAAAACTTTTGTTACAAAAATAGAATTAATAGAAAAAAATGATGTTTAAATAGCATATTTTGTATTTTGGAGGCCAGCCATGTGTTTAGAAAAACAGTATTATTTTTGTAATATATACAAATCAATAACATGTATTTTGACAGTAAAGATGTCTTAGTTTTGTAAAGTCATTTCAATATATATATTTACATTACCTTTGGCACGCCACACTCTCTTTAATATTTTTGCAAAACATTTTTTGGATTAAAAAAAAAAATTCTAATAAACTGAAAATCTTAAGACACTTTTTTTTTGTGGAGAAAATAATATTTTTCAAAACAAGAAAATAGTATAGGTTGTATTTTGGAGACAGAAAAAGTAGAATTGTGTTGTTGTAAAAAGTATGGTATATCTGATATTCTTTGATTTATTTATATTTTTTTTCAAATGTTATTCTTGAGACAAAAGTCTTATGTGGTGGACCGGCTTCCCTTGAAGGTAACTTTACATGATATATACTGTATATATGTAACAACTAGACTTTTCCAGGACCTAAACGCCTTTAAAGGTTGAGTGGTAAAAAAAAAAAGGTTGAGTGGTACAAAAGGAGAGAGAAAAAATGAATAATTGTATATATTTGTAGAAGTTGTAAATAATAAATGAGGTACGCGGCAGCACCCTCTAGCGGCCGATGTTGGAAAGGCACGCAAAGGTGCTTCACACAATTCCAGCATTTGAGCACAATAATGCTTCGGTTTGGATGTTAATTTGACATATTTATTGTTTGCGTGTTGGTATTGTTTAAATGTTGCCATAACTACAATACCAGATAGAATGGAATCATAGAGGGGCGCGCGTGAGTGTTGTTTGTATCGTGCAAGTGCGTATCCGGACCGGTTTTCTTCAGATGCCATCCAAGAGGAGCTGGTAACCAGTAGGAGGAGGTGGGGCCTCCATGGGCGGAGCTGCAAGCATGCGCTGAGCTGGCAGACCCCGGCGGGCTGCTCCTCCTGACGGCTGCCGGGGCAGGCTGGCTGCAGGGCGGCACTCGGGCGAAGACGGCGGCGAGGGGGGGCGACGACCACCCGAACAAAGCGGACGAGAGACGAGCCAGCAGACACCACCATCTTCCTCCAGCAGCGACGCAGCAGCAGAAGAAGAAGAAGAAGAAGAAGAAGAACCCGCCCTGCCACCATTTTCGTGCCATCCCAACTTCCCTTCGATCCCCTCGGAGGAGAACCTCCAGGACCAGACGGACCACCAGCAGCGGCAGAGGGAAGCCATGAAGCAATCTTCCCCTTGAAGGTGTTGAGATGTCGCCATGCGAAGGGGCCGCCTCCCCAGACGCCCAGGAAGACGTTTCCTGCCCTAAATCCGGGGGGGCAGAGTAGGGGGGGGGAAG